>PVJI01017766.1:0-34885 GCA_004026765.1 Micronycteris hirsuta | reverse complement strand
CTCACATGGCCCTCACTGGGGACCTGGCCCGCAACCCAGGCATGTTCCCCGACTGGGAATTGAACCGGGACCTTTTGGTTCCCAGCCCGCGCTCAATCCACTGAGCTACACCATCCGGGCTCTTTTACGTTTTAAATTGCAGTTGTAACTCAAAGCACTGAGTGAGGATTCTGAAAGCCTCGATTCTAGCCCTGCTATCACTTGCTGAATGACCCTTGCCAAGATGGGGGCAGCTGCTCTGAGCCTCTGTTTCTTCATCTCTAAGATCCCTGCCTACTTCTCAAGTGGGAAAAAATAAATATATGTGAAAGCCTTTGGAAATTCTAAGTTGTTACCAGCAGTTACCCGCTGGGTTGGCAAGAAATGATGGTTGCTAGTCACAATCTCACATTTGTTCAAGAACACTGGAGCTGGACAGTAGTTACAGTGATATAAACATTTCATTCAGAGACTATTGCAGTAGGGGGAACAAGACCTCAGTATACAACGGGCCTCAGTTCTGATTACAGCAAGAACAAGTGGGGACTGACAGCCGAGGAAAGGCTTGGAGTAGTTAGTGGATGGAAAATTACTAGGAGAAGAAACCAAGGGTAGTGGCATCCTTGCTTAATTCACCTAACAGGAATCTGAATACTATCTTCTGATAGCAAGTGGGGGAGAGTCGCTCTGAACTGACTTAGCCGGATTCTTGCTAACTGGGCTATGCAGGCCCAGCGAGGCTTGAAGTGGGGTTGGAGATAAGGCTCAAGGTGAAGGTGTAATGGAGAAAAGGTCTCAGAGGAGCCTAAGCAAAGTTTGGTCAAGCAGAGAGTCTCTGCCACACTATTCAGCAATTCTCAGCTTTAGCCTGGGGTTCTCCTTAGGTCTTTGTTTTTAACCATATTTGTGCCACTTCTCTCTCCCCCCTCCCCCCACTACTTTTTAAAAATATGTATCTCTGCTTTACAGGCCCTCATTTAGGGAACAGATGTGACCCAGAGAGCCAACCGTGAATTAAAATTTCAGAATTGAAGTGACATTTTAAACACTGTAAGCAAGATAAATTTTAAAGGAATTTTACTTTCCATCTCTTTGCAAATGGAACATGTAAATATGTGGATTCTAATTTATAGGCTGAGAAGTCAACATTTCAAACTCAACTTTCCCTACAGCAGAAGCCAACTGGAGTACATTTTTTATCCCTAAAGAGAATGGGTTGTTTTTCTGTGATGACCTGCTTTTTCTTGTTCACAATTTCAGCAAAAATGATGATCAGATGCAAACTGGAATTTTTTATTTGCTGACCTCAGTCATTCTTTGCAAAATTCCATGATAACCCTACTCCTCATTATCTGAATGGAGCCTCTGGGTTTTTCTTTAGACCTGGGTCCTTCAGTATCCCAGCACTGATGCAAGAGCCCTGGAGTTCGCCGTTCGGCAGCCTGACAGATGGAGATAACATTGACATTCCCCCTTTTGGCTAAATACCCACACACTGGTTGGCACCACCAATTTCAAACTTTTTAACCTAAGAGTCCTGTGAGGCTTCGTCCATTCTCTTCCTCCACCATCATCAGGCAGTGGTTAGATTATGCAGAATCCATTTTCCCAGTTCTTCTATTTTACCTTATACAAACCAAATCATTTTTCAGCCTCCTCATGCTTTAGCATTCCCAACACGTTCCTTCACAAGTGGACAAGGCCTGGCCTCATTTTCACTTCATATTTGTCTCTCAGGCTTTTCTCAAGATCTTGGGTTCTGCATCCTGCTGCACCTTCCTTCCCTCCTTCACAATAGTTGATTGAATCAGCAACAGTGGTAATAGCGATGAGGCCCTGCTGTGGGCTTGAGGTTGGATGCAGTTGTTTTCAATTCCAACAATCTGAAGGCAAAGTATTATTATTTCCATTTTACAAAGGAGGCAGCAGGAAGCCTAGTGGTAGTAAATGAATGGATCCAGGAACTTGCTTCCTGGCCAACTTCTGTATTCTTTCTATGTACCAAGCTAAGTAGTCTTGCTGTCCCATTCTTCTTCCCATTTCCCCATTTTCACACTTCCCATGTTCCCCTTCTCTCAGTTCACTACCCACTTTAAATTAGCCTGTAAAGGGCCAACTCGTAAACTTCCCTTTCCCTCCATTTTCATCCTATCCTCACCCTTCCCTGAAGCATTCCCCAATCGGTTTCTTCATTTCCTCACAGAAGATTAATTTAGTTTCAGGATTGACTCTTCCTTGAGAAATTGCTGGACAAAGAAAATAAAATCGGGGCCAAATAGGGAGCAGATCCGGGTGTTGTGAGGCCTGAAACTTATAAATTTTGAGAGATATCTTTAAGAGAAATAATGCAAAATTACTAATATAAAATTAAGCAGATGTGTAAGTATTTATTTAGACTAAGAAAACAAATCAAAACAAACCTCAAATTTTAAAAGTTAACAAAACTTACAAAATCCAGAAAGTCAACATAACATTTCCTTAATTAAATGGCTGACACATCTGCATAATATTTTATGTCCTACATAATTTAGCTGTTACTCTGATTGTCTTTTCACATGATAAAAATATTCTAATATTATTTTCAACACAGAAAAAATTCTTAATTTAGGCTTTCCCTGGAATAATTGCTCCAAATTCAGTTTTTATACTTGATAATTCAAAACAGTTAGTTTTGGCTTTATAACTATTAATGGTAATGTTATGCTAAGATGCTATTGAATATATTAATATGCATAAAACATAGGATGTCACATAGGTGTATTATCTACATATAATATAGCTGTACTTTTTGCCCTACAAAAATAGAAATTTTGACAAATTCTATTTCTCGCATTCTCAAATATACAAGGAAAAGTCTCCATGGTGTGTTTACAATTGCATGTACTGCCTTAAGGAATGTAATTGTGTCAAGAAAGAGAACGTGCATTTTTTTTAAAAGTAATTAAAGAATTACTTACAATTTTGCTTAACTACAGTTTAGGAGAACTTTCCACAGACTGGATTCTAGATTCCCATGTTTTAAACTCTGTTCTCCTTCCACACCCACATGTTTTCCATGCCATGAACTGCTGTGTACTATGACTTCTCTATTGGCAACTTCATTCAAAAAACCCTGGAGGAACTAACAGCCCTGGCTGGTGTGGCTCAGTGGATTGAGCACCAGCCTGCAAACCAAAGACTCACCGGTTCGATTCCCAGTCAGGCTATATTGCTGGGTTGCTGGCCAGATCCCCAGTAGGGAGCACATGAAAGGCAATCACACATTGATGTTTCTTTTTTCTTCTTCCCTTTCCTCTCTCTAAAAATAAACAAATAAAATCTTTTTTAAAAGACCCTCGAGGAGTCATTTCAGTGAGCAGTAGTTGTATGTCTATATTATTCTTATAAGCAACAGCTAGAAAACTATTTTTTAGTTTAGACTGGAAACCATAAATACATCTTACAAGCCCAAACTAAGTGAACACTAACTAAACTTCCACTTATCTGAAGCCCCAAAATGTGCGTAGTTCCTCCGTTATCCTCTAATGTGAGAACAGGAATGACAGGCGGAAATTCAGAATACAAAGAGGCAGCAGTCTTAGCCAATTATACCTAAAATATCTTAGGTGTCCAAATTTTACTAAATTTATGACCATATAAACAACCTTATGGGGATCCTCCCAGAGCTTTGGAAAGAATTTGTGCAAGCAAGAAGGGGTCTGAAATACGTTTTATTTCCTTTTAGGTAAATCTGCCTGTGGTAGGTAGTCACCAAACCAGCTTCCAACACAATCTTCAAGGCTCTGTAGAGTGAAAGGCATGCCCAACAAAAACAAAGCAAGATTACCTAGCAAAATGCTTTCATAGGATTAAATTTTATTGACAAAGTAACTAAATTTAATAGACTCTAGAGTTCTTAATTGTAGCCCATTTTGTTGTGTCTTTTCATCGGCAGGTATAGTGATTAACACTATGAATGAATGAATGAATGAATGAATGAATGAATGAATGAATGAATGTTGTTAAAAAGCAGTATTTGTAAATATACCCTTGATAAGTAAAATATAATGTGAAGTAGGAAGGACAGTGAGCCATATTCATGATCCCTGAAATTGCAATGTCTGCCGGACACCTGTCTAAGAAGTTGTAACTCAAATGAAACTCTCAAACAGAGATTATTGTGTGACAGTGAACAACAGTCTCCATCCAAATAAAAATGTTTTTAAACACTCCTGGATGTGAATCCAATGTGGAAATGGATTTGAAATAAACATTAAACATTTTCCCATCTGTTGCCCTGTTGAGTCACTGAAGAATATTCTTCCCAAATGTTCATGTTTTCAGATTAATTGGTCCATGGCTGCCAGGCATAAGGAAGAAAGAAAATCTGAAACTCAGTGATGCCATGAAGTTGTAAAAGATGCACTACAGAGACCCTGCTATTCAGAGATGAATTGTGGATTAACACTGAGGTCTAACCAGGAAAAACGTCCCTAGGTTGTTAGAACATTTTATCTCACAATTAATCATAATCAGCACATGCCATAACTGTGATTAATTTCATGCTTAATGTTTTTATCTCAAAACTTCTACCAAAATATATTTACTTCACATTTCTAATCTTTAGAGGACATTGTTTTTAATGAACATCAGAAATTTGATTAAGAATTTGGAGTGAGGGAAGGAAAAAATAAAGGGCACAGAAGGAGAGATAACTAGAGTAAATGATGGATGAGTGAGATTTCTGAAATAGCAGCAAACAGGAGAAAAATTTAAAATAATTAAAGAAACTTAGTACTGTTGCTCACATTTCAGTCATGCCTTTTCTCCGAGGGGTGTAGCACAAGCCAAGCAAGTTAACTCTAATCTACTTAAGGCTAAAATAAACAATACACAGTTGGCCTCCCTCCCAACATCACCTCTGGCTCTTCCAGATTTACTATCCAGCAACTAAGTCCCTCTTGTTTACAGACAGCCTGAGTCCTCAGGTCCCAATCCCAATTTCAAGGCCACCTCCATGCTACTTTCATGCCCTGAATGTCATTCCAGATGATGGGAAATAGAGGCAGACACTAGGAAATCATTGCAAGAATGTCTCTTAAGGGGGTGAGGACAATTTCTTGACTAATAAAAATTTTAGCAATCCTAATCAAAACCCAGTAGAATATTTTACAAGTCAAAAAACTAATTTTAAAAAATATATATGAAAAGGCAAAGGCTCAAGCATAGCCAAAATAATGTGGAAATAAAAACCAAAGTTGGAAACCTTATAGAATTGAATTTCAAGATTTACTATAAAGGTACAGTAGCCAAGATATTGTGATGTTGGTAAAAGATGAATGCACAGATCAATGGAACATAATGGAGTCCAGAGATATACTCACGCATATATGGCAAATTGTTTTTTACAAAGTGGATACACAACAGTCTTTTCAACAAATAGTACTGGTACAACTAGATACCCAAGTGGAAAAAAATTAACTTTTTCCACACCTTGCTCCATATACAAAAATTAAATTTAAAAAATCAGATTTAAGTGTCAAACATAAAACCATAAAACTTCTAAAGATAACATAGGAAAACTTTTATCATCTGTTTTTTTAATCCTCACCTGAGGACATTTTTTACATTGCTTCTAGAAAGGAAGGGAGAGAGAGAAACATCAATGAGAGAAAGAAGCATTGATTGGTTAGTTCCCAGGTGCACCTGGACCAGAGATTGTGCACCCCAGACTGGGGATCAAACCTGCAACTTAGGTATATGCCCTAATCAGAATCGAACTTTCAACTCTTTGGTTATGAGATGACACTCCAACCAACTGAGAGCCTCAATGGTCAGGGTTATGACCATTTTAAGCAAAGATTTCTTGCATAGAACAAAAGAACAAATTATAAAAGAAAAAAATCGATAAGTTGGAATTCATTAAAATTAAAAACATTTCTTTGAAAGATAAAATTAAGAAAATTTAAAAAATGACCCAAATTGGGAGAAAATATTTTCAAAACATGTGTCTGATAAAGATCAAAAATGAGAATATATAAGAACCCTTAATTTAATAACAAGTAAACAAACAACCCATTTCTTAAAAAGAAGGGTAACATCATCAAGATGACAGCATAGATCATTCCCTCAAAGCAAGGCCAACTAGCAACTAACCATATACAAAACACCATTGTGAAAATCCAAAAATATAGAAGTAATGCTAAAGTGCCCCCTCCCAGACTACAGAGGCTGCGAAGGTCCACATTATGTGGGTAAGAGGAGCGGCGACACTCTGACCATATCATCCTCTCCTCAGGCCAGTGCAGTTCTGCACCAGGAGGGTCCAACTGGACCCGCATTTTCTCCAGTAGGAAAAAGAGAGCCCAAGGTTGAACGTGCAGCTGCCCCAGTGCTGTGGGTCACTTCACAGGATGCCCACCTGGGTCTCATCTCACAAGGATCACATAGGGGAATCTGTGGGGCTTAACCACTGGAGATAAGATTATGGGGGAGGAAGGGAATAAAGCTTATAGTAACCAGGGTTCATATCTTAGTAGATCCAATCTACTAATCTTGGTAGAGCTGAGCTGTTCACTCTGCCAACAGTAAATATAAGCATGCTAATGAACAGTATAAAAAATTAATGTTATTATAAAACGATGGTATATACAAGGTCTGTCTGGAAAAACCCCAACCATTGTTAATATAACAAGAATGGTTTGGAATGTGCAGGTCTGAACAATGACGACTTTGCTGTACCAGTCAGTGGGGGTGGCAGATGCCATTGAGTGATCATGTGTACTGCGTGGCCATCACTTTCAAACAGACTGAGTGAATAGAGCAACAAATCTGCATTAAATTTTGCGTTAAGCTTGAACATTCCTCCATGGAAACTATTCAGTTGATTCAGAAGGCTATCAGGATGACACAATGAACACAGTGTCATAAAAATGTGGACCAAATGCTTCAAAGATGGCCAAGAATCTGTTGAAAGTGATTCATGTTCTGGGAGGCCCGCAACAAGCAGAACACCTGAGAAAGTTGAATGTATGTGGGCTTCAATCAACAACAATCAGCCACTGACAGTGTGAGAACTAGAAGCTAATCTGAGGATTCCAAAAACTGCTGTGTCTGACATTTTGATGCAAGATCTTGGCATTAAATGTGTTGTGGCAAAATTGATTCTGTGACTTCTACTACCAGAGCAGAAGGAACATTGTGCAGCCATTGCTAATAACTTGATTCAAACTGCTACCAATGAACCAGATTTGCTCAAGACCCCAAAAAATCAAGATCCAGAAAAAAGACCCAATCTTCCCAGTGGAAGTCGCCTGCTTTTCCACACCTGAAGAAAGCACAGGAAAATCACAGCCAGATCAAGACCATGCTAACTGTGTTTTTGGATTGGGAAGATGTTGTCCATCATAAGTACGCCCCTCCAGGCCAAATAATTAATGGGTACTACTTCAATGTTCCTCATCTGCTGAGAGATGCAATACAATGAAAATGGGCACTGCTATGGGTAACTGGTGACTGGCAGCTTTATCATGACAACACTCATGCATCATGTCCTGGGCAGAGGTTTTGGTGAAACATCAAATCGCCCAGATGACTCAGGCCCCTTTCATCCCAGACTTGGCCCCCTGTGACTTCTGGCTTTTTCCAAAACAAAAATCACCATTGAGAGGGAAGATGTTTCAGACTGCTGAGGAGATTCAGGAAAATATGACAAAACAGCTGATGACAATTCCAGTAAAAGATTTTGCAGTGTTTTGAACAATGGAAGAGATGCTGGAAGAACTGAGTGAGGTCCCAAGGTGCCTACTTTGAAGGGAACTGAGGCATCATTGTCCTGTGTGCCATGTTTCTTGTATCTTCTTCAATAAATGTCTCTATTCTTCATATTACATAGATGGATACTTTCTGGATGGATCTCATATATGCTCAAAGTCAGGTTCTATAATGTTGTAACAGTGGTGCATAATTCACTTACTACTCTTGTTCAAAAGTTAAAAAATAAATTTATTAAAAATAACCATAATTACAGTAGTTTGTTATTAGATGCATAAAATAAAAAAGTATATTGTAATAACAATAACCTAAAATCTGAAGGTGGGGAAGAAGTAAAAGTGTAAAATTTAGAAATGCTATTGAATTTTATGTAAGCCATATGGTAACCACAAAGGAAAAACCTGTAGTAGTTCCACAAAAGATTGTGACTAAGGAGTCAAAACATACTACTACAGAAATTCATTAAGTCGCCAAAGAAGAGAACAAATAAGAAGCACAGAGCAAAGGATCTACAAAACAGTCAGCAAACAATTAAGATAATGGCAATAGTAAGTCCTTAGCTAACAACAATTACCTAAAATGTGAATAAATTAAAGTTTCCAATTGAAGGACATTGAATGGATTAAAAAAAAAACCTAGATTCAATGATATTTTGCTTAAAAGAGACACACTTTATCTTTAAGACACATGTAGACTAAGAGTGAAGGGATGGTATGATATTTCAAGTAAGTGGTAACCAAAAGAAAGCAGGGTTAGCTGTGTTAGACAAAACAGACTTTAAGCTAAAAACCGTCAAAAGAGACAAAGAATGTCACTATATAATGATAAAGGGCCTCAAGAAGATTTGCATTTGTAAATAGTCAAATAGCCAGCATGAAAGCACCTAAATATATAAAGCACCAAATTCTAACAGAACTAAAAAGAGAAATAAAGAGCAATAGTTGGGGACTTTAATACCCCACTCTCAACAATGAATAGGCCATATGGAATGAGAATCAATAAGAAAACACCAGACTGAAGAGCTCTGTGGATAAAATACACCTAACAGACATATACAAAGCATTGTATTCTACAAAAGCAGAATACACATTCTTTTCAAGCACACAAGAAATATTTTTTAGGACAGATCCTATGTTAGGCCACCAAACAAACCTTAGGAAGTTTAAGAAAATGTAAACAACACCAAGTATCTTTTCTGACCACAGTGCTATGAAACTAGAAATCAGTAACAAGAGAAACTGGGAAATTCACAAACATAGAAATTAAACAATGCACTCCTGAATAACCAAAAAATCAAAGAATCATCTAAAAGACACATAAAAATTTACCTTGAGACAAACAAAAATGAAAACACAATATACCAAAAGCAGTTCTAAGAAGGAATACTATAGCAATAAACACATACATAAAAAAATAAAGTTCTCAAACACACAAGCTAACTCTACACCTCGAGGAGCTAGAAAAAGAAGAACAAAGCTGGCCCAAAGTTAGCAGGAGGAAGGAAATAATAAAGATTAAAGCAGATATGAATGAATTGGAAAACAGCAAAACAATAGAAAGTATCAACCAAACTAAAAAGTGTTTCTTTGAAAAGATAAACAAAATTGACAAAACTTTAGCTAGACTAACCAAAAAAGAAAGAGGGGACTCAAATATATAAAAATTATAAATGAAAGAGGACATGACAACTACAAAGGATCATAGGTGACTACTATGAACAAGTATATGCCAACAAACTAGACGACCTAGAAGAAATGGATAAATTCCTAGAAACATACAACCAACCAAGACTGAATCATGAAAAAACAAAAAATCTGAACAGACATATAATGATTAAGGAGCTTGAAAGAAGTCAAAAACCTACCAACAAAGAAAAGCACAGGACCCAGTGGTTTCACTGCTGAATGCTACCAAACATTTAAGACCTGGATCCAGAGAAGCTGGCAGGAGTCAGACCTCAGTCTGAAGGACCAAAAGCATTTACAATTTGCTGAAACAAAAGATGATAAAAAAGAGAAGGAGCAAGAGAATAGACTGCTGGTGCCATTGAAGGAAATGGTGGTCCTGGAGGAAGAAGCAGCCAACACGCAGTTCTCAAAGGATGGCTTTAGTAGGCTTGAGGATGATGATGCTGAGGTCCTGGGGATCAGTCGGGCCCAGCTCCTGTGCGAGAGCCCCCCAAAGTGGCAGTTCCAGCCACTGCCACCACCACCTTTCAATTTGAAGACTGAGAGAAAAACCTTCCTGGTGCCAGGATAAGGCCTCCTAGAAGGGACAGAGGTAGCCATTGGCCCTGACAGCTCAGACAGTGACAGCAGCAGCAGTGAGGATGAAGAGAGCTGGGAACCAGGCCATGATGAGAAGCGACCTTGTGGACCTAAGTCAGAAGATGATGAGTTTGAGAAAGTGTTGAGGACACAGTGAAACATTAGATACTGGACCCTGAAGGCCTTTCGTTAGGTGCTATTATTGCCTCTTCCCAAAAAGGCCAAGAGGGGCCTCATGGGTAACTCTTTCGGCTGGTAATCATTTAATGAGGATGAGTGGGGAGCTTCCAGAGTGGTTTGTAGCAGGAGGAAAACATCACAGGACATGACAACTGCCTATTGACAGGAAGGAAGTAGAGCATTACTTGAAACACTGGCGGGATATCAATGCGCGTCCCATCAGGAAAGTGACTGAGGTTAAAGCCAGAAAGAAACTGAGGATGCTGAAGAAGCTGGAGCCAACCAAGAAGAAGGCAGAAGCTGTGGTGAACATGGTGGGCATCTTAGAATGAGAGAAAGTGGCACAGAAGGCTTGGCTTGGGAAGGAGAAATGCCAAGTTACCTATGTTTTAATCAAAAATGGTGTGGGTTGTCCAGCGTGCCAGCCAGCTGGAGTCAGAGGTCATTCAAGAAGGTGGACTCAAGGATGAAGCACACAAGAGTGCAGCAGCGGGAGGAGCCAGAGAAAAACAGGCAAGTGAGTGCAGCCACCAGAGCCTCTGAAAAGGCAGTGTATGGACAAGGAGGAGCGATTCACAGTAGCTCACGCTAGCCTCCTTGGTACCAGCCTGTCCCTTGTTTGCATCTCAGTCACCTGAAAAGACAGCAGAGTCCCAAGAGCTCTCAGGGTGGTCCGGAGCAGTGAGGAGGCCATCCTCTGCCCCACGGCAGGTCCCCTGGTAAAGCACTGCCCAAATGTCCTGTTGGTGCCATAACAGACCCCACAAACTCTTCCATGAAAAATGCGGGGCAGCGGATAAAGAACACATTTTTTAAATCATAAGAGGAAGTTGAGTGTTAGGGTAGCATTCATTCTAGTCTATTCCTGGGCAAGTGGGGCTCTCAAGTCTTTCCCCATCCTCTTCTGCTATCATTTGAATAAAACTATGGTGATAGCTATCTTTTCTGACAGTTTAGTTCCCATTGAAAAAACAACAAAAAAAAGTTGTATCTGTGTGAGGTGAGGGATGGGAACTAGACTTACTGTGGTGATTATTAGCAGGGTATACATATATCGAATCATTATGTTTTATACCTTAAAATTATGCAATGTTATGTGTATTATATTTTACTAAATTAGGAAAAATTAGAACGTAAAAATATTAAAGAAATAGAAAGTAACAGGAAAAAGATTTGAACAACATACTTTACCAAAGAAGATACATGGAGCATCTCAGCTTTAAGTGGAACCTAATCAATGAAACAAGCAAGCAAGCAAATATAACCAGAAACATTGAAATTAAAAACAATCTGACTTTAACCAGAGGTGGGGTGGGAAGGGATAATGGAGGGGAAAGGGGAAGGGATTTCAGGAACAACTATAAAGGACACATGGACAAAACTAAGGGGGGTGGAATCAGGGGAGGGAGGTGGGGATGGCTGGGGTGGGGGCAAGTGGTGGGATAATAGTGAATGGAAGCAACTTATGTCCCTGGAATTTTCCTTTGTTGGAGGGTACCTCAAACTGAGAAACAATGATCCTAGGTTCTAGTCTCACCCATGCCAGTACCTCACTTTTTCCTACTTCTCGTCACCATGTTTGCAATAATTAAATAACCCAGTGATTTCAGTAGGGACTTGCTGTGAATATGAACTCACCAATGCTTCGAGAGTCTCCAGAAGAAAAGCAGTCTCTAAGGGCTGGCTTTGTGGACACGCCACCCATGCAGTCACACGGGTCCCCAGCTCAGAAGGGCTTGCACATGCTTTAATGCTATGCTGTCACTGTCTTGATTTTTAATAACCTTTGAACAAGGTCCCCACAGTTTCATTTTGTACTGAGCCTCCACAAATTACATAACTCGTCCTAACTTTATAAATACCAAAACTGATGTGAGGATTCTGAGGTACTCTGAGTAACATACAGTCAGTTGGGTCATACATGTGAGTAAAAACTAACCAATTTATCTTGAAACACTTTCGTTAAGAAACTACAGCTGGAAAACTGGCACGTGGGGATCCTGCAACGTCTCGCATCTTGTGGTAAGACAGACACGTTGCAAGGACAGTTCATTCCTCTGAGGGTTTGGAACTCCCGCTTCTCATTCCAGGTAAAATTGGGAATAGAGAAAACTAGATCAATTTTCCTCTTATGCGATGAACTCCCTTTGTAGGAAAGCACATATGTAAACTTGGTTTTGCCTGGATTTTTATTTTAATCATTGGTCAGTTCTTCCTCCTAGAAAGTTTAATGTATTCATTTATTTATTCATCAATAAATATCTGGTGAGTAACTACTGTGTGTCAGGCATATCTAATGAGTGTTTAAGGCTAGATAGAAAATAGAAAAACACAAAATTAAACAAAAAAGAAAAAGAAAAGTCTTCCTCATGAAATTTAAAGTCACCAAATTAGTCACTCCTAATCTTCCCATAGTCTTCAGAATTTTATTACATTTTCTTCCAGGGTACTGATTTTTTTAATCTTTGAATCTGCAGGAACAATATGCTACCTATCACTTATTAAATAGTGAAATAATATAAGCAATTGTTCCTTCTAGAATGTGAACTTTTTTTGCCCTGACCACTTGCTTGGGCACCGTCCCACAAAGAGAAAAATCACCAGTTTGATTCCCCATCCCCAGTCAGGGCCCATACAAGAGACAGTAGGTCAATGTTTCTCTCATATCAATGTTTCTCTCCCTCTCTTTCTTCCTCCTTACCACTCTCTATAAAAATAAATAAATAAAATATTTTAAAAAATAAAATAAAATGTGAAGTTTTGCTATTTAACAAGAAAAAGTTGGCTAAAGAAAAAACAGCGCCTGGGCCGCGTGAAAGGTGTTTGGTACCTGGTTAGCGTTGCTCCTAATCTAAACCATGTCGCCGTCCTTCCCTGCGTAGTGAATGGCGTGTGCTGTCATGGTCAGTCTCGGAACTGGCTGCCAGCCCAGTCAGCCGGCAGGGCCCAGGGCGGCAGTGTCTTTTGTAAGTGGGCTAAAAAGCGTTTGGCTTGAATCTCAAATACTGAGTCTTTCTGCAAGATGGCAAATACATAACCCAAGTGCTTTGGAGCAGAGCTGATTTTAAAAGCACTAGAGCAAGTGAACCTTCTCTTAATTGTGGTCCAAACGAAAACCAGTTGGTCCCCTGCAGTCTTTCCCCATCCTCTGTGATGGAACTGGGGCTCTTTGGTTCTAGAAAAGGGTCTCTCTTGTGCATTAGCCATAACACAAAGCAGCAGAGGCCCAATACCTATTTCCATACCAGCTCCTAGGTGGAGGAACTGACAACTGGTTGGAATTAGGCTGAACCTGGAAACATCCTGGGGTTCACTTTTATTTGAGGTTACAAAATCAAGAAATGCCAGTTTTGTGGGCTTGGCAAAGGGGAATAATCTACAGCTATCAAGTGGCGCTCATATATTTGGAGGGGAGTGAATGGTCATATTCCCCGACAGCTCGGCAGGGGTGCATTTTGTTCCTGCAAAGCATATGGAGGCTTTCATTCTCCCCCTCAGTGCAAATGTGTTATTTTATGTGCTCAGACTATCACCTCCCTTGCTTTTTTAGGGAACACCTATTTCTGGTGGGAGCTGTCAATTTGCTATCCCACAATCCCACCCTACATTTGGATACATGACTGGTTTGAGTCCATGAAAATCTTCCCCTGGGTTTGTCACAAGATTTGGAGCAAGTTTTCTTTTCTCTCTGGTCACTAGAGTGGACGAATGTGAAATCTGGGATTCCTGCAGTTGCGAGGAGTCAGTCAGCTGGAGAGAAGAGGGCGAGAAGCAGAGAGAAGCAGAAGTGAGAGATGAAGATGGAGTCCGGATGTGCCTGTTCTTGGACTGAATCATGCTGAGGACGACCCCTCCTCTTCTCGGTCCATTGTTTCAGGGAATAAGCAACAGCATCTCTCTCACATGTTTTGCTTTGTTTATGCTAGTTCAGATTGGATTTCTGACAGTTTCAAAGACAAGTGTACTAACCAATTCACTTTCTAATCTGAAGACTACTGCATGTCTACAACCACCTGAACTTCAAGCAAACTCAAAAAATATCTAGGAGGATGAGAGAGAATCAGATTCACAGGCTCGAGGAAGCTTGCCTCCAGCCAATTAATTTTTTTATGGCTTGTTCGATTCATAGTACCAAATGCATGGTAGCAATTTATTAGAACCTAATGTTCTTTTCTGTACATAGTAGATCTGTCAGTCACAGTCTATGTGGTGGCAGTTGGCAGGAGAGCATAAGGGGTGGGGAGGGATAAGGCAAGGCACAACCAAGACCTGCTCAAAGCCAGAATTTATCCTCCAACTAACAAAATGAAAGTTGTGCCTAGGTCCGTGAGCTTTCATTTATATCACCTTTAGTTCACTTCTCCAACAACTGGTTCTGTAGATTAAGACCCATGCTTTTGCAAATCATTAATATCTACCCAAAGGTAGGGACCATATTAAATGAATGTCATTCTAGCTCAAAAGAGTTCCAAAGTCAAGTCATCAATCTACTACCAAGCCCACCCATTACATTTTCCCTTCTCACTCCACCCACACTCTCATACATGCACCGCTCCTGTTCACTCATCTTCACACTCTGGTTTCTCTTCAGATGGTTTAAATCTTTCACCTTTTACTCTTCGTTCATTTATTCCATGAACATTTCTGAGCATCTTTCCGTGCCTGCCATCATGCTTTAAAACGTGAATCTCCACTGATTAAAACCCTTCTATTGACTTCTAGTTAAATATTGGGAAGTTATCATTCTCTTTTGTAACTCTTAACAAAAATGGTTCAGGTGAAAGGTAAACATCAGCATCAACCAAAAAAACAAAGGGAAAAACCTACTGCCATAACGATCAAAAATGGAGAGCCAAGGAAACCATATCTGACTCAAAATGTCCCCAGGTCTCCCAGAGGTAGTACTGGTAACTTAATAAAATCTTAAAAACTGGTATTGATATTCCCAACGTGGGGAGGGAAGACCTTAAATGGAGTTCTCTCATCTTTTCCCTCTTTTGAAGGAAAATATTTACTGGGAAGATAATGGTGAGAAGTGAATAAACAGGGCTGACTCTCTCTGATGGAGTGAAGACTCTAGGACTCTCCACTAGACTGGGGGAAATATTCCAAAGCCCAAATCTTGTCTCCCCAATGAAAGACGATGCACCTGCAACCAGGTGCTGTAAACAGAAAGATGAAAGGAGAATGAGTCAAAATAATTCATCTATAATATATCGGTGCAAAAAAAAATGTGGGCCAAGATCCTTATGTTCTACACAAACAAGATAAAAACATGTGGTAACCATGTAAACATTTTACAAAAACAAAAGAATTAAAAGGCAACCACACAGCAGGCAAGCTAGGTGAAGGACCAGGTTGCCCAAAGCCATAACCATGGAAGAGAGTTTCCGATGAGCACTTCAGTCTATATAATAATTTCATCGGTGTGTTAATTCAATAAAACTAGCTAAATGAGATGAAAAGGAAGACTGCAAAACTAACAAAACAAATTTAAGACTAATTAAGCTGAAAATCAAATTACTGATCCCCCCACGCCCACCAAAATGCTTGCAATAATCCCAGGAAATGCAGTGGAAAAAGGCAGAGGTTAAAACAATAAGGGGAAACATATAAAAATAGCAAAGATAACCTGAAAAAAAAGACAAGTTTGGCCATCCCTTAGATGTAGAATTCAAAATATGGAAGGAAAAATCATTCAAAGGTTATTGGAAGAAAAATTGCCCTCAAAATGAGGAAAAGCTTGAAACTGCAGATTCCCCATGCCCAAAGCAGGTAGTAATTGATTTAAGCCAATGTAGCGAATGTCACTGTAACCCTGACTACCATATGGATTAATTTAGGTCTGAGCATGTGCATTAAATTAGTCAAATCGGGTAAATTTTAGGATTTTTGCTTGAAATATTGAAGAACAATTACTCTGTATACCAGGGAATATGGATTCTAGAGAGAATTTTTAAAAATATTTCTTGTAGTGAGATCTATCATATATGTGTATATACATGGGGGAACCCCCAAAAGACTCAGAATTTATTTATTAAAAAATTGTGTACTTATTCTTACATGTTTGAACTTCAGTCACGTTCAAAGGACACTCCATTTGATGCAATACACCTATCCAGACATTTTTTCCACTGCTCAAAACAGTTTTTGAACTTGTCAATTTTAATGCCTTTTAGTGCTTCTGCTGTATTTTGTTTCACCTCTTCCACATCAGCAAAATGTTTCCCTTTAAGGACTTTTCATCTGGGGAAACAAAAACAAAGTTGCTCAGTCTGAGATCCAGTGAACAGGAAGGGTGGGGCATGGGGGTCAGGCCAGTTTTGGTCAAAGACTGCTGAGCACTCAGCGTGGTGTGGGCTTCTAAATCGCCCATCATGAAATGGGCAAATGCGTTGAAAGAGTCTTAAAAAATAATTCACTGAAGCCAAATGCAGCCTCTCACAACACCACCAGCTGGTGCACTGATACAGGTGGGTTCCTAGGACACTCACCTAGCAGGTGAAGCCTGGACAACAGGGGCCCACCCTCCAGAAGACAATTCCTTTTTAGGGGGGCTCCCTCCTCAGACAGGCTGTCCTGCAGCACAACTGTCGGTGGCCACATTTACTCACTTACTCGTGTTGACCTAGTGTCAGCGAGGACCACTGAGGCCTTTCTATAGAAGGAAAACCATGCCTGCCTACCTGTCAGTGTCATTTACTCACCACTCATTCATTCTCTCCCTCAGTCATTCCATGAATGCTCAGTAAGCATTTACTATATCCCAGGCACTGTGTTAGGTGCTGGGGACGTGAGGTCTAGCAGAGTGCCTGGCATAAATGTGGAAGCTTGCATTTGTCTCTGTTTAGTTTGATCCTTTCACAGCAGCTTCAGGCTTCTAACGTTTCTCTCTTTCCCTCTGTCTCTCTCTCTATGCCTCTCTGTCTCCCCCTAGTTCCAGAGAGGTAGGTAGAAGGGTAAGTGGGTCGATAGATGGCATAGATAGATGGAGAGATAGAGAGAGACAGAGAGAGAGACGGTTTTCCCCAGTGAATTGCTCCTTATACCTTTATCATTCATTGTATATTGACCTTTTTCCTTAATAACGCTTTCTATCTTAATGCTTTTGTCTGATAACAATATTGCTACTATAATATTGTTTGTGAGAGTATATGTTGTATTTTACTATTTATTATTAAATAATAGTATATCTTTCCTCATCCTTTGCTTTCGAATCTCTGTATCACATATTTGTATTTTTCTGTGAGCTGCATATAGATGTATGAGGTCCGTCCAGAAGGTATCCAGCCATGTACTATGAAAAATAGAGACATTTGTTGAAAAAGATACAAGATACAAGAGACTTTGTACATAGGACAATGGCACTTCAGTCCCCTTCAAAGTAGGTACATTGGGACCTCACACAGTCTCCCAGTCACCATCAGCTGCCCTGTCGTATTTTCCTGATCTCATTGACCATCTGAAATCTCTTCCCTTTCAAGGTGATTTTAGCTTTGGGAAAAATGAGATGTCTCAGGGTGCCAAATCTAGGTTGTAGGGGGACTGAGTCACCTGGGTGATTTGAAGTTTCACCAAAAAACTTTGCACGAGATGTGATGCATGAGTGGGCACATTGTCCTGATGAAGCTGCCAATCACCAGTTGCCCATAGTTGTGGCCTACTGAATCATCTGAATAGTTTCCTTGGAGGAATGTTCAAGCTTAACACAAAATTGGATACAAATTCATTGCTCTACTTGCTCAGTCATTTCCAGTGTGACAGCCACACAGTACACATGCTCACTCAATAGTGTCTACCACCCCCACTGACTAGTACAGTGAAGTCGTCATTGTTCCTGCATGCCCATTCCAGTCCACTCTCCTTGGCTGCCAGGTTACATTGATGTAGAACAAACCATTCTCATATTAACAATGGCTGGCCTTTTCCAAGCAGACCTTGTCTATTTTAAGTCCAAAATGAGAATCTCTGCTTTTCAATATTTGAATGTACAGTGTGTTAATTTATTTGGATTACTGATACATTTGAACTTATTACTGCCTTCCTATTTTGTGTTATATATTTACTTTCCTTTTCTATTTTGAATTGGTGTTTTTACTTGTTTCTCCTTTCCTGCTTTTTGTTAGACTCTGCGCTCTTGCCAAATACAACAATGCTTTACAGGGATCTCCTTGTATTTCACTGCATATAGCGTAATGTTTAAATTCTACCTTATTGTTAAATCTCCTTCTAAATCAGCCATTATTATTTATTATAGGTTATTTATAAATGATGAAGCATGAAGAATGCTTATTTATAAAATATTTACCTGTGGTTATAAATTTTTTTATCCAAACCTTTCCTTCTGAGTGGTTTTTTGTCCTTCCTGAAATCCTTTTGAGTAAGTTCTTCCAGCAAGCGTCAGTGCTTAGTAAATTCTCTCGCTTCTCCTCAACTTTTTTTTTTTACTTTAACCCTACTTCTTAAGAAGTGATAAAAGTAAGTGCAGAATTATAGGTTGACTTTTTTTACTCAGTACTTTGAGGATGATCTTCCAGCCCTATTGCCAATAAGTCTGCCATCAAATTAAATTTTCCCTCAGAAGAGAGTCTCTGTTTTGCACCCATAATAAAGATAGTATCTCTTTCATGAGTGTTGTCAAGTTTCATTACAATGTTCATATGTATATATATATATATTCATTTTATTTATATTTCATATTTCACAAGGATCCCAGAATACACAGTTGTGGGCTGGAGTCAGCTCAGACCAACGCACAAGCGCCCATCATGCAGGTCTCGTCCCACCTCCGCTTTCAGTGAAACAACCTGAATTCAGCTGACCACCTGAAATTATCCTCGGTGACAGTACTGACAGGACAGCAGTCAGCAAACTCTGTAAGTCAGGGTTAGCTGTTCATCTTGGCAAGCTTGCAGGAAATATTTACCACTGTACCATTAAGTATATGGGTCTTCAGATTAAGAGCTACTGGGAGTTTTTTTAAATCAGCTTTGGAAAATTCTAAGCCATTATCTCTTCAAACATTGCCCCTTCTCCACTCTCCCTTCTTATCTATAATATCTTCCATGTCTCTTAAACTTGTTTCCGTTTTTCCACCTCTGTATCTCTCTGCTGAATTCTAAGTCATTTTCTCAGTTCTTTCTTCCAAGTCACTATTCTTTCTTCAGCCATAACTCACTCATGGAGATAACAATGACATGTCTATATTTCTAGAAGCTCTATTTGTTCTTCAAATCTCTCTCTTCACAGATTCACAGAGGCTGTTCTCTCCTGATTTTTCCGTTTTTAATCACTTTAACCATTTAAAACGTATTTATTTTCTAGTCTTTCTCAGATTGCTCTAGTACCTCAAGTTCATGGGAATAATAGTTTTCCTATTTATACTCTCTCAAGATATTTTTCCCATGGAATTTATAGGTTTTAATTGTTGCTCCTGTCTCTTCAGAATACTTGTGTGCCCTAAGATGTAAGAGTGTTACTGCAGAGCAACTTCACCTTTGCTTTTGGTCTGGAATCAGTTTTGATGTTAGTTTCTCATCTTGGACATTCTGGACTTAAATTGGTGATGCAAAGTCCAACTTCACCAATTTAAGATTGGTGATGCAAAGTCCAACTTCACCGATTTGGAGTGGCCAAGGGCTTTAATTTTTCTCATATTTTCCCATCCAAAATTCCAAAAAAGTAACAAACTTTCTAGTCACTCTACCTGAACCAGTGAGTAGATTTTTACTACTGTTTTTACCAAGGGAGCAATCTTTTCTTTCCAGGATCCCAGCTCTCAGCAGGGATCTCTGTTCCAGCATCCTGCCTCACTCAGGCCCAATGCCATAGTTCCCATGTTTACATGGCCATTGCAACCTCCACCTACAATCCTCTTATCCAGTCTAACATCTTCCAAAACCATTACAGCATCTGCTACGTCTACTGCTTAAACCGAAAGCTGCCTTTATTTCTGGCATGTCATCATGCCAGAAGTTATCTTTCTAATTAATTTATATATTTAGACATGTATCTAGCATGTCCCTGGTTTCATAACTATAGAATTGAAGGGTGGGTAGAATTTATGTTAATTCCCCTGACCTTGTTGCCAGAACCAGAACACATCCTATTTTTATAAAAAGTATTTCTCTCTTTTAATCTGTTTGTGTGTGTACACAGAGGTAAAATGTTCACCCAAATGTAATGATTGTCATGTCCAGAGGTTTGGCTTCATTGGAGCTTTTCAAACCTTTTTTTTTTTTTTTTGGCATATGTAAAGTGTTTGAATATTTCAATAATTACCTTCTCATTTTTAACTGAAAAAGAAACTATAGGACAAATACTAGAGTCTCATGTCTTTAGGATAAAGACAAGTCTCCTTAGCATGCTAACCAAGGACTTTCATGATCTGACCACATGCTGCCCTTCTAGACCCATTTCTCAATAGTCTCCACTACTTTCTGGCTCACTGGTCAACCCAACAGTTCCCACACTTGTCTGCTTTGGTCACATTCTCATGACTTCACTGAGGCTCCTCCTTGAGTGGCAATCTTAGCATGTCCTCACATTCTCAGTAGGTTCCAGTGTTACTCAACCTTCAAGACCACTTCTTTCTTAAAACCTCTTTATAACCCTTTTCTTCCTCTTTTAGTTTTCCCCAGTCCTTAATATACAACATTTTCCACATTGAATCATATTCATTTATTAGTCTGTTACCCCCTTTAGAGAAGGGCAAGGACTATGTCTAATATTTTTATGCCTCATTTGTTCAATGAATGAGTTCAAGAAAAAATAAATGAAATGAATGCTCACAACTTGCTGAGCGAAAAACAGACTTCTTGAGGATTTCACTGTGCAAAGGATGTATTTGAGATGCCAGATAATGCTTTGTGTCTCTTACGTCCTTTGCGTGGTAGTCAAATGGGATGTTTTGATAACCCTGGGTAGCTGTCGAGAAGTCCTTAGGGAAAAAAATAGCCAATGGAATTTTGTAATGTCTTTCATACCAGTTACCTTTAGTTGTCACAGCACTTTCACACACACACACACACACACACACACACACACACACACAAACATTTGATCTGATCCATTGCGGTAAATGAGCAAATAATCTCATACCCAGTTAATAAATGAGAAAACTGATGTCTAGAGCATTAGTGACTTGTCAAAAAAACTAGGGACATAACTTTGACCTATGTCTTCCATTCTCTAGTCCCATGATCTGTGTTCTCTCTCTTTTACCATCAGCCTCTAATGCACGAAAGCTATTCCTGGCCATTACTGAGGTAGGAGTTATAAAACTGTCTATGACATTGTGATGATAAGAAATTCGGGTTTCCCCCCTGAATTGCTAGTGGCCTTCATGTCACCCCTCTGGCCTTTAACTTTTCCATGTGCAGCTTCCATTTTCTCATGTCCAAAATGAAGAAGACCTATAAGGTCCTTACTCTTGACGGTTTCATGAGCGAACCCTCTGAGAAGTTGACAAAGGAACCATGTTTAATTTAAGTTCTAGCCTTCTTTCTAGCCACCTTTCCTAGACTTCTTCTGACCTGCATGCAGCACACCGATTGTTTAGTCAAAGCTTTATCATTTCATTTCTCAGCATATTTTCAACAAAGGCAAGATCCATTCCAATTGTCCAGCTAAAAAAAGGCCTTTTTACTGAGATCATTTTCCCGTCTTGTTTTATTTTCATCACACTTTAGTACCTTATAGGTTGTTATAAGGGGTCGAAAGTGAGTCTTTTTTCACAGGATCATGAGACAATTAATTTTACAAAATACTCAGAAAGTTATACCCTGAGTGAGGTAGAGTAACTAATATCCATCACTTAAAATTACATGCAATGCTTCCATCAATATAAAATGTGTTAAGTCAAAATTCTTATACTAAACCTTTAAAGGCAAAATGAGGAGACACAATTCATGTGCATTTATTTGCCGTCTTTGTCCAGGATGACATGGAGTTAACTGGCTTGGACTCTGCAAATTGTTTTATAACTTTATTTCATATGAAAAAACAGTGGAGCCCTTTCTGGAAATAAAGAAAATAAACACGTACCTGCTATCAGAGCAGAGAGTGAGAACAGAACTAAGTACTGCCACAGTGAAAGCTCGTACAGCTGACAAATAAAACCTCACCAGGACTGACTAGTCGGAGTTGACCTATAAATATGGCATGGAGCCGAAGAAGGAAAGTTGAGTAAAACTGCTCAGTTTGTTTTACTTTCCTGGTGAAATGACCATTTGTTTCCAAATAGTCCCAAAGCTCATGTCTTTAACAGCCATTACTCCACTGTACTGGCATGCTGCTGTGGGCTTTGCTTATTTCTTAATTATCAAAAAGAGCTGCTGGAATTCATTAAGAAATTATAAGTAATATCCCAAGTACCTTCAAAACCAAATTTGGCAATATCCTTAAGTCTTTCATCAATGGTAGACTCCCTTGGTTTGCTTAGAACAAACTAGAATTTGACAATGCAGAAACCATCTGAGCCAAAGATGAGGCAGCAAGTTATTGTCTATTAAATGTTGTTCCCGTGGCTTATCTTTAAAGTCCTTCAAATGAGCGTATGAGAACAAACCAAGCCTTTAAAATAGTAAAAAATAATCTACAAGTTATGCTCAGCTATTTAATTAACTTACATGGTAGAAATGTAAGCCACTTACGTATTGTATAAAAATCACACCCTCTATTTTGAATTGTTGTGGAAAGTGAAATGTGTAAAAAGTAGGTTTAAAAAAGTCACATTTTAGACTCAGAGATTTTCATTATTTTTTTCACTATTAATTTAACTTCCTACTAATCCAAGTCAAATTCTATGTCAGCAAGTATTGTTACAACAACCATTTCACTCTGGTAAAAATATTTCTCAATACTGGCTAAAGCCCAGCAAAAGTCAATGTCAAATTCCAGTAGAGTTTTAGTTCAAGCAATGTCTGAAGTTGGTCATAATGGACTTCGACATCATTGTGTCTCATTTTGCTTCCTTGAAAATTAATTTTCTTTCAGGCAATATAAGAACTACTTTTCTTACATGATTTTTTACTATTATCTACTAAGTCTTTGATATGCTTCAAGCACAGACACTTTACATACATTATCTTATTTCATTATCACAACAACCCTTTGAACAGAAAGTATTAACATCCCTGAAGATATTGAGATGCATGCAGAAGGAACTGAGGCACGTAGAAATTAAAGTTTGCTGTCAGTCACACAACTGGTAGGTAATGGAGTCCACATTTGACTTCAGAGAGTCTGACTCAAAGCCCACGCTGTTTACGCATTTGTTGCCCGGCATTCCCGACCCCCAACTCACGCCGTTTTCCTCTATCCTAGCAACTTGGAGCAGTTACGATTTTAACATTAGCTAAGATTGTAATCCACAATTTACATCCATGATAACCCTTCTTCCCTATACCACAATCAGCCTTATCAAAACATAAGGAATATACCACAAAGACTTGAAAACATTATAAATATACACACGTGTACATGCTTACTCTATCTATCTATATCCACTTATCTGTCTACCTACCTCTCTGAACTAGGGGGAGACAGAGAGGCATAGAGAGAGAGACAGAGGGAAAGAGAGAAACATTAGAAGCCTGAAGCTGCTGTGAAAGGATCAAACTAAACAGAGACAAATGCAAGCTTCCACATTTATGCCAGGCACTCTGCTAGACCTCACGTCCCCCGCACCTAACACAGTGCCTGGGATATAGTAAATGCTTACTGAGCGTTTGTGGCATGACTGAGGGAGAGAATGAACGAGCGGTGAGTAAATGACACTGACAGGTAGGCAGGCATGGTTTTCCTTCTATAAAAAGGCCTCAGTGGTCCTCGCTGACACTAGGTCAACACGAGTAAGTGAGTAAATGTGGCCACCGACAGTTGTGCTGCAGGACAGCCTATACGAGGAAGGACCCCCACCCAAAACAGAATTATCTCCTGAAGGTGGACCCCTTGTTGTACAGACTTCCCCTGCTAGGTGAGTGTATCAGTGCACCAGCTGGTGTTGTTGTAAGAGGCTGCGTTTGGCTTCAGTGAATTTTTTTTTGAAGACTCTTTCAAGCATTTGCCCATTTCACGATGGGTGATTTACGAGTGCGCCTGCCCACACCACGCTGAGTGTTCAACAGTGTTTGACCAAAAATAGCCTGACTCTTCTGCCCCACCCTCCCTATTGACCCAATCTCAGCCCAAACAACTTTTTTTTGTTTCCCAGATGAAAAAAGTCCGCAAAGGGAAACATGTTGCCAATGTGGAAGGGTCGAAACAAAAAAATGGCAGAAGGACTAAAAAACATCAATACTGATAAATTCAAAAACTGTAAAAACATCTTGGGAAGTATATTGCATCAAATGGACAGTACTTTGAAGGTGACTGAAGTTTACACCTGTAAGAATAAATACTCAATTTTTATAAAGAAATTCTGGGGGGTTTTGTGTCCCCCTTCTACTTAGCCTCCATCTCGGACATGGAAGCATTCATTAGTCCTGCATTCCTGTGTGGCCCAGTGCTGTGGGTACCCGGATGGAGCGCTCAGAAAAGGATGTGAGTGATGATTAGAGAAGTCCTAGGAAAAGAAGGCCCAGGGAAACCTAAGGTTTCTCAAGCACCGCAGGACTGTTTGGAAAAGGATTAGGCTGGCTATGCATGATCTCAACATACTGAGCTAGGAGCAATTGAGGAAAACCACAGAGAGGCAGGTTTGGGTTCGAGGTGGAGGGAACAGGCACTTTCAATCAGTCCCAAAGGCTGTGCCCTCCTGCTTCTTCACCACCTCCCAACCCAGAGCATCTTTCAAAGTCCAGAGCAAGTTCCAGCTTCTCAGAAAAGCTTCCTTCCTCAGCAACACAGACCTTACAGGCTTCTCCCTCCAAGGAACTGCTACTCTGCTTCGTGATCTCCCCCAAATGACAGCGTTGTCTTGACTCCTTGCCTTATTTGCTCAGTGCGCTGATAAATGAGAGGAATACACTGATGATTAAGACTAGGTTATTGTCCTGGGGTACTTATGCCATTGAGAGGGAGATAGAGAGGTAAAATGAAGATGACCACCTTCTTGGTGCAAGAGAACTGTGCACTGAGTATTGCTGGTTCATGGAGGATAGACATCCAAATAAATCAGGAATCAAAGAAAACGACCCAGAAAGGTGAAGTTTACTTGTTTTTCCCTAAACTATAGCTGCAGAAAGTTTGGAAACTAAGTGAGAAGTAGGCACATATGCTCCAAGTACAGGGAACAGCTAAGGATCCAAGGGAATGTGTGCTTCTAGGTGGCTGGAGGATACAAAAGCTAATTAGGAATTTCCTAATGCAAGGATTGCATTTCCTAAATATTTACATTCCTTCAGTGCGTACTTCTCAACACCATTGCATTGTCACTAAATAATTGCTTATTTGACTAGAGTAAGTATCATAAGCAAGAAGGGAGCATGATGTTCTCTGATCCTCCTACTCAGATTAACAAGAACAAGGCTTAAATAGTCAGCTGGTGTTTGGATGAGAACCACCATTTATAAAACTCTGGACAGTTTGTGTGACATAATGGAAAGAGCATAAGCTCTGGAGTCAGACCAGCTTGGCTTTGAAGATTTGCCCTGTGACCACAGAAATAACACATCTCTTTTGAGCTTCAATTTTCTCATCCTAAGAAATACCTAATAGTACTTACCTCAAAGGCCTGTCACGTAGCTTAAATGAGATAGTAAAAGAAAAGCTCAAGAAAGCTGTCTGTTAATATTAAGTGACCCATAAATTATAGATCTGATGAAGAGTCAGAAGTAAGTCTCTTAATTGAAAATTAAGAAGTTGGAGAGGGATTTTATTAGCATTGCCATGGGCCAGACTGATATCCATTTCACAGCTAATAAAGAAAAGGGAGCATAGGGATTACTGAACCTTATTAGCACATGAGGCTCAGATTAGAGTTGCCTGGCTCAGGCACCAGTGCAAATTTGTCATTCCCCACCACCAGTATTTATTGCTGACCCTGCCCCTCTTGGTTGGGTGTCTTTACTATGAAATGCACTGAGAAGCTTATGCTATCCAAAGGAGCAGCCGCCATCATTCATTCCATTATCAAACAAGTCAGAAAGTCTTCTTAACCCAAACTGGCTATTTTCTTAAAACTATAAAAGGGAAAGGTAAATCTAACCAAACATGCCCATAGGGTGTAGTATCTAAGCGTGGGAAAGGACTAATAATGAAGGAAAGGCCCACCAGCAACACTCACGTGATGCTGAATGATGGTGATCAGTCAGGTACCAGTGGTCCAGGAACATTTGTCCTGAAACCCGTGGCTGGTGCACTTATTTTTCAGTCTGTGAAGCTGTCAAGTTTGGGTCTGTCTTAGATTAGCCAGGCATAGTAAACACGGGGAGGGTCTCCTCATGACCAAGCCCAAAACAAAAGCCTCGCATTTCTGTACTTTTCTGTTCATGAGCGGCCCTGAATTTAGCAATATTAAATGGAGATTGTCACTGTGCTGTGCAGCTCAGACCTCCCAGGGTCGTCTCTGCTCAAACTCTGGTTTCAAACAACTCTGTCCATTATCTGTCATACCTGTGGGCTTAGCCCTCTTGCTACCCCCTCCCCCAAAACTAAACAGGCTTCCATTCTCTACTCCAGTCTTTGCTGGAGTTATTTACTAATCCCAATCGTTTTTGTCATCTACCAAGCCATTAACTCTCTTTGATCTAACCCAGACCAAGTCACCTATACCGTGGAAGTGTCTCACATTTAACCCATCCCCTCACCCACCAGAACAAGCCCAGCCCAGCCGTCCCTCCTCCACACTCTGGAAGTTAAGTCATCTGGTTACATTTCAGTTGATAATACATGTCTGTCTCCTCTAATGGCTTGTAAGGCCTTGGGGTCGAGCGCATGTCTAATCTTCGCTGCATACATCTGTACACTACTGAATACATCATTACTGTACATTACTCTAATCCAATGGGGACTCAATAAAAACTTGTTGACTGACTGATTTAGCATGGGGATGATGATTACGTAAGCCACTTTGGTAAATAAATTTCAAATAATGACCAGCTCACACAAATGTTTTACTAGCTCACCTTCCCCGTGGAATTAATATAAAGAATGAAAATCAGCAGTCATTTCTACTTGCTCAACATTAAATGTTAACTCATCCCCAGAGAATAGCTATTTTCAGGCCTAATTTCAAGTCAAAATGTCTAAGATGGTTGTCATTCTTGGTGACATGCTGGGAGGATTCAAGAACTAAGTATTCAAACCCAGTCACTCCCACAGGTTATTAACCCCAACCCTGAAGTATTTGGAGCATACTACTAATTATAATTCTGCAGTTTAGCTGAGTTCATGTTCATTCGATGAAAAGGATTTACTCTCAAGTTCATTCTAATAAAAGCAATTCAATGAGCATTACTTTTTCAATATACTTTTATATTTTATTGGAATAAAATTGATTAGAAATCTTAATTTGATTTATATTATTCTTTAATCATTCTATTGATTTAATATACAGAAATATAGTCATGAAAATAATTATCTGCCTAATTACATACCTAAAACAAAAAATAGAAATAAATTCTTAAAATAAATTGAAAATGTTGTTTTCTTTTCCTTCCCTTTTTGTTATCCTTTCATAGAAACCTCAGAGAAAAGAAGTGGGGGGTGGGGAATTTTACATGAACTCTCTGTCCAACTTATTTTAGCCAGGGAAAAAAGGAAGATTGATGTGAGATGGGAAAAAAGGAAGATTGATGTGGCTCCGAGTTCAAGGGCAAAAACTAGGAAATGAGAACAAAGTTAATTCCAGTTTTATGGTGGACACAATTTTTTACCTAAAGCAATGATTTCAAACATATTTTCAAGTTTAATTTATTTTAGGTCTTATCTGTGCATTGTGTAAACATGTTTAAAAAGTTATCAGTTTGTGTTAGAAAGTTTAAATATCAATTTAAAGAAAAGTGTTTAAGAAATACTGAAACACCACAGAATTACTATAAAGTATCATCAATAAATCAACAAACAAGTGCTGGTGAGGATGTGGAGGAGGGGAACCTTTTTGCACTGTTGGTAGGAATGCAGATTAGTGCAGCCACTGTGGAAAACAGTATGAAGTTACTCAAAAAAATTAAAAATGGAACTGAACTGCCCTATGACCCAGTGATTCCACTTCTGGGAATTTATGCAGAGAAACCCAAAACACTAATTTGAAAGAATATATGCACCTCTGTGTTCATTACAGTGTTGTTTATAATTGCCAAGATTTGGAAGCAGCCCAAGTGCCCATCAGCAGATGAGTGGATAAAACAACTATGATACATCGACACAGTGGAATACTACTCAGCTATAAAAAAGAAGAAGAAGAAGAAAATTTTTCCCTTTGTGACAACATGGATGGAGCTGGAGAACATTATGCTAAGTGAAATAAGCCAGTCAGAGAAAAACAATCACCATATGATTTCTTTTAAATGTGGAGTCTAATGAACACACTGAACTAACAAGCCAAACAGAGACAGACTCGGAAAGAGTAGGCTGACAGCTCTGGGGGCTATTGGGGATGGAGGGATAGAGCAAAAAGGGAAAAGGACTCATGGACACTGACAACAGTGTGGTTGTTGTGAGGTGGAGGACGGTGGGTGGAGGTGGAAGGGGGCAGAAGGGGGATAACTAGTAATGGGAAAAATACAATAAAAAATAAACTATTAAAAATAGGCACTGAAACACTTGAGAATTACTGTGAAGTGTCACATCACTAATTCTACTTAGCTTACTTTGGAATGTTCATGAGAAAATGGATTAGCCTGTCTTCTGTCATGCTGTGAAAAGATTAACCTGATCTTGGTCCCCTGCATCTTTTCAGCAAATACGAGTTTCAGTTGCATAAAACACAGCAGTTCAGATCCCAGAAAGTTTCTTCAAGTCAGATTCAGCTTGATTCACTGTGACAGATTCTCTGAGGTTGCATCCTCTAAGAAGCAATAATTGTCATTTGGGGCCTTCCGGATGGAAAGGCACAACAGAAGCAAAGGAGCTGGTACAAATGATCTGCACAGCGAAAGGAATGTGCAAGGTCTCCAGGGCAACGAAGTGAGTATTTTAAAGCATATTTGACCTTAAAGCTGATCTCTATTTCCTACTCTTTGGGGGCAAAAAAAATCAGCAAATCTAACAAATTATCTTCAAAATTTAAGCCATACAGAGATAAATTTCATATTCAATATATCAGACTTCCAAGCTCTGCGTACACATAGAAAAGGAAATAATTAGACTTTGGATAGGGGGAAAAAAAACCTGACAGAACAAAGAAAGACCATGATCTAATATCAGAATAAAGTTAACAAATGTCATTAACTGAGATGATTGGTGATGAGTGAAGGTTATGCCCAGTTTACTTTTCACAGTTGATAGATCACAGTCATTCCTTAATTTAGGATAAAGACTGAATGTAGTTAGCATGGCCTTGGAAAATCTTTTCACATAATGTGAAGTCTCTCTGGGGTCTGCTGGTTCTAAGGTACATGAATGGTCAGAACTATTCATCAACTGTCAGGAAGCCAAGGCAGAATGGGAAAGAAAATTCAAAGCTACATCTCAGTTTAAATGATGGTTTTTTTTTTTTTAGTCCAAGATTAAATAATGTGGGGTATGCAGCCATAGTATACTACAGGACCTTTATACTTGTGAATATCGTATGGTACAGGGATACACAGAAAGATAAGACCATGTCAGGGAATAATGGACTCATGAGATCTGAAGCCACTGAGCTGTCAGTGTGCCTGGCCACCCACCTGATCAACGCGTTCTCTTCCTGGCCAGGTGGTCATCCAGCCCGTGGGTGGAAAGCCTTCAGTGACAGGAACGTCTCCAGCCATGCACAGCTCTATCAGAAAGCCCTTTCTCTTCGTGACTAGAAGTCCAGCTTCACCCATTTGTCCTATTTCCACCCCTTGAGACCTAACAAAAAAAACTAAATCCTTCATCCACCTAACATTCTTCCAGTATTTAAAGACGGTTAACTCATCCTCAGCATCGCCACTTCCAAATCTTTTCAATCCCTTCAAATATTCCTCACCAGTATTTGGTCAATCTTCCTGGTATTCTGGTAAGACTCAATCTAGCTGCAATCCAATTTGCCTGTGTCCTGATAAAAATATAGACTTGAATACAGAATTCACATATAATCATCCCAGGGCAGAGACAAAGTTAACTATCATCTCTCTTGTTCTACATACTATTCTTTCTTCATTTCGGCCAAGACCTCGTTGGCACTTTTGGCAGCTGCTGTCATTTGAGCAACACTCCCCAATTTAGAATAACTGATGTTTATTACTTTATGCTTTAGAAACTGCTTCCAACCCTGCATCTCATTGGAGCCCGACAGCCATCTGTAACCAAGGTATTATTTTCGACATGTTCAGATGAAGAAACTAAGGCTTACAGAGGTAAATTTTCGTTCACCACAAATAAGTTGCAAAGCTGGAACCCAAGCCCAGGTCCTCTGACTGTAAATCATGTTCTTTTGTGACTACATTACTCTCCTTTAAACTCTTTGATAATGTTTCAGTGATATAATGATAGATTACTATCAAAGACAGAATGTCAAAAATCACAATTTTCTGTTCTGCCAGTGTAGAAACCATATCCTGGGAAAGAATGACCTCAAACCATCCTTTCAATTATTCACTCCAGATTCTTGCTCGTATTTGATTTCAGACTCAGTGATCTGTTGTTTGTTGTCTGATTCTGCAGTTGTTTTTTTTTAATTAAAAACTACATTTTCAGTATCCCAGTCTCTGATGCCTTCCCTGCACTCTAAAATTGCCGAGAGATCACCAACTCTTACTCAAGTTCTTTTTGAACTCGTATCTGTTCGTGTGATGTATTTGCTGTTAGTGAAAGCTTAACATCCACAAATGTAATGATTTTCTCTATGCTTTCATCCAAGACATTGATTTTTTTTATTATTTTATTTTTGGAAAGACTGGGCTGAGACCAGAGTCCTGAGACACGGAGACCTCTTTCCTTGACTTTCCTCCAACTCAAGGGCAGGGCTTGACTTCCCTAAGGAGGTATTTCAGAATCCACATGGTCAGGGCTTGAAGAATGTGTAGGGTTGAAGAAAGCGTATTCCATATCATAATATAATTTTAAATTGAAAAATATTGGTTTCCCATTTCAAATGATAGGAGCTTGAGGAGTTTTCAAGTTTACTAATTAGGACCAGGATTTTGAAAGTTTGACATATTGCTTGAGTTAATAATATTCCATTCATCAGGATCTTGAATAGAACTGGGCGACTAGCTATAAATTCACTTTACTTTTTTCCATCCAGTTTATGAGTTTTTTTCCTTGTTGATGGGATTTTCTTAGAGACTTTGCCACATGCTTTACCAGGGTCCAGGTACTCTATGTTTATTGCCTTTCTCTGATCTCTCACTCCTTTTTAAAATACTTTCTTCATTTGGTTTCCAGGAAGCCATACCCATTTGGGTTTTCCTCTTACATTTCTGGCTACTTCTTCTCCAACTCCTCTTCATTTCCTTGACGTCTGCATTTTGAAGTATCCCAGAACTCAGTCCTTGGACCTCTCCTCTTTTCTGACCACACCTACTCCTAGATGATCTCATTTCGACTCATGGCTTAAGTAGCATCTGTGCATTGATGCCTGCAGGCCAGCTCTCCCCTAAACACCAGGTCTGAATATCTATTTGTCATCTCCATTTTAAAGCCTAATACGATTTCTAAACTTAACACTTTGATTACTGATAACTGCCCTACCACAACCATATCCATAAATTGGCTTTTCCACTAGTGTTTAGTTAGTTGACTTCTCTTTTTGTCTCACATTCTACACCCAATACGTCGGCAAATGATGCAGCTCTAACATCAAAATATATTCAAAATCTGATCACTTTTCAGGATCTCCACTGTGTCGATCTGGGTACCAACCAGCAGTATCTTTCTCCTACTCCCATCCTTGCCCCTTCAGTCTCTAGAAAACTCTCAGAATGATCCAACAAACACAAATAAGTTCTCAATACTCCTCATTGCTCTTCACTCAAAACTCACCTATGGCAGGGCTAAAGCAAAGTTCTACAAAGTCTACAAGATCCAACACGATCTGGACCTCAGGTACATTTTCTGACCTCACCTCTTAGTATTTTCAACTTTGCTGTCCCCCCTCCAGTTCTACTAACAACCTCACTCTTCCTAAAGTGTTCCTGCCTCAGGGCCTTTACACTTGCTATTTCAAGATGCTATTTGACCTCAAATCTTTCCCCTGGTTGGTCACAAGGTAATTACTCTCAGATATTTTTCTTAGTAAAAATGAAGGTCTCACCTTTTTAGTGAGACCATTTCTGGCCACACCATCTAAAATTGTAACTTCTTGCACAAACGCACCTCAAGCTTGCTATCCATCCAGATTGCTAAAGTTTTAGAACTTAATGTCTAAAATACTATATGTTTTACTTATGTATTTGTCTGGCATCTATATGCACTACTAAAATGTAAATTCCCTGAGGGCAAGGATTTGTACTCTGTTGTTCACTGCTGTATCCCAAGGGTCTTTAACAATGCGTAGCACATAACAGGCGATAAAAACACTCCTTTCGTTTGGTTTTTCTTTATTCAGTGAGTGAGTGGATGAATCAGTGATCTTCCAATCTGTCCCCTGTCAAGGAAAGAAATGGGGTTAGTAGTGGTGACTCGGTGAAGTTATGGGAAGTCACAATGATCGCTACTTCATTATTTTCCAAATCCATCCCTTAATAATCTATTCTGGAATGCTGCCTGGAACTTCCAACTGTGGTTCTCATGTCTGGAAGGGGCTCCTGACTAAAGCTCTCACACACCCTGTGCTTCCCTTTTCAAAGGCTTGCCTAACAACTTGTCCTTGCTTTCTCACTGATCTGTGCCTCCTGTCCGCTGTCCACTCCGGGAAGGTGAGCACATTGCGCACCAGGCTCAATGGTGCGGCCCTGGCGCCCATCACAGTGCCCGGAGCTCAGTAATGTTCAATAAACATCTGTTATACATTGTGACATTAATGAACCCACTTTCTTGCCTTATTTTTTAAAAATATCACAATTTACTTGCTCATTTCCATTCCTTAAATATCCCTAACAGTGATTTGTTTAACAATTTAATTCTCTAGTTTTGTAGGATCATGAGAGATAGTGCCCAAAATTCCTGAGCTAGTTTAGAACATATAGGGCCTGCCTTCTTCTATTTGAGCTTCAGCTTATCTTAATATATTTTCCACTGGAAAATCATGTCACTGAACAGAAAGGACAAAAACAAAATAACAGTTACATTGTCCTTTGTTCCCTAGCTAGTCTGTCCACCCAGGCCACTTACTACAAGGAACAGGTGACCTGCCTTGTTCTTCCCTCTCCCAAATCCTAACTTCTTAAATCTTAAACTTCTCTTCCATGACTGCTAAATAGTTCTGAAAGTCCCAGTTTGTTTAGGCATTAACCTTTCTAAAAGTATTATAAGCATAGGCCACTTTCATATTCATTTTTTATATCCTCTGATTTCCATTGTATATATATAATTTTTTTAAGATTTTATTTATTTATTTTTAGAGAGAGGGGAAGGGAGGGAAAAGAAGGAAAGAAACAGCAATGTATGGTTGCCTCTCACATGGCCTTCACTGGGGACCTGGCCTGAAACCCAGGCATGTGCCCTGACTGGGAATCGAACCGGGACCTTTTGGTTCCCAGCCCGCGCTCAATCCACTTAGCTATACCGGCCAGGGCTCCATTGTATATATATATATAATTTTTTTTTAAAGATTTCTTTTTTAAAAAAAAAGATTGATTTTATTTATTTTTAGAGAGAGGGGAAGGGAGGGAGAAAGAGAGGGAGAGAAACAGCAGTGTATGGTTGCCTCTCACATGGCCTTCACTGGGGACCTGGCCTGAAACCCAGGCATGTGCCCTGACTGGGAATCGAACCGGGACCCTCTGGTTCCCGGCCCACGCTCAATCCACTGAGCTACACCAGCCAGGGCTTGTATATATATAATTTTTTAATTAAGTCACTATATTGATCTAATTCTAGTAATATTTTCCTCTGAGGATAAAATTACACTTATGAGGGAGCTGTACTGAATGTTTGTGATCCCCTCCCAAAATATTCACATATTAAACCTGACTCCCAATGTGATAATATTAGGAAGCAAGGTCTTTGGGAAGTGATTAGGTCATGAAGGGGGAGTCCTACAGAAGGGGATCAGTGCCCTTACAACAGAGACTCTAGAGAACTCCCTCTACCCTTTGTCACAATGAGAGGACACAATGAGAGGACAGCTGTCTACGAACCAGGAAGCAGGCCCCCACCAGCCCCTAAATCTGCTGCCACCTTGATCTAGGGTGTCCAGCCGCTAAAACTGTGAGAAATCAGTGCTCGTTGCTCCACCACCCGGTCTATGGCATTCTGCTAAAGCAGCCTGAATGAACGGAGACGGAAGGCTGCTACCGGGCACTATACTGGGTTCCATACTTCTTCAATTACACAGCAGTTAGGCTCTTCAAATGTAGCAAGCAACAAAAGCTTTTGCATCAAAGTGAAAATCCTCAGGAGAAATAAATAAAAAGAAGATAGCCCTGACTGGTGTGGTTCAGTGGATTGAACACCGGCCTGCGAACCAAAGTGTCACTGGTTCGATTCCCAGTCAGGGCACATGCCAGGGTTGTCGTCCAGGCCAGGTCCCCAGC
>PVJI01017765.1:0-34665 GCA_004026765.1 Micronycteris hirsuta | reverse complement strand
TATATTCCCAGAAGAGGCACCTCTGGGTCAAAAGGCCCAGAGGTATCTCTATACTGCTTTCCACAGTGGCTGCACCAACCTTCATACCCATCAACAATGCAAAAGCATTCTTCTTTCTCCACATCATCACCAGCACTTGTTGTTTGTTAATTTATTGATGATAACCATTCTAACAAATGTGAGATAATATTTCATTGTGGTTTTAATTTGCATTTCTCTGATGATTAGTGATGAGCACCTTTTCATATGTCTATTGGCCATCTGTATGTCCTCTTTGGAGAAGTATCTATTTGGGTTCTTTACCCAATGGATTGTTTTTTTGGTGTTGAGTTTTGTAAGTTCTTTATAAATTTTGGATATTAACCCCTTGTCACATGTATTGGCAAATATGTTCTCCCATTCTGTGGGTTGTCTTTTTATTTTGTTGATGGATTTTCTTTGCTGTGCAAAACCTTTTTAATTTGATATAGTCCCATTTATTTTTATTTTTTTCTTCTGTTTCCCTTTCCTGGGGAGATATATCCAATAAAATATTTATATGAGCAATGTCCAAGATTTTGCTGCTTATGTTTTCTTCTACAATTTTTATGGTTTCAGATCTAACATTTAAACCTTTGATATATTTTGAGTTTATTCTTGTGTGTGATATAAGAAGGTGGTCTAGTTTCATTTTTCTGCCAATTTTCTGTCCAATTTTCCCAATACCATTTATTGAATAAACTATCGTTAGCTCATCATATGTGCTTGCTTCCTCCATTGAATATTAATTGACTATAAATGTGTGGGTTTATTTATGGGATTTCTATTCTGTTCTATTGATCTATGTGTCTGTTTTTATGCCAGTATAATGCTGTTTTGATTACTATGGCCTTATAGTACAGTTTGATATTAGGTAGCATGATTCCTCCAACTTTGTTCTTCTTACTCAGGATTGCTGTCACTATGCAGGGCCTTTTGTGGTTCCATATAAATTCTTGAAATATTTGTTCTAGTTCTGGAAAAAGCATCATTGAAATCTTGATAGGAATCGTGCAGAATCTATAGATTGCTTTGGGTAGTATGGACATTTTAACGATGTTAATTCTTCCTATCCATGAACATAGTATGTGCTTCTACTTACTTGTGTCTCTTTCAATTTCTTTCTTCAGTGTCTTGTGATTTTCCTAATACAAGTCTTTTACATCTGTGGTTAGATTTTTTTCCCTAGGTATTTTATTCTTTTTGAAGCAATTGTGAAGGGACTGTTTCCTTAATTTCCTTTTCTGTTAGTTCATTATTGGCATAAAAAATGCAACTGATTTCTGGATATACTTTGTATCCTGCTACTTTGCTGAATTTATTGATCAGTTCTAGTAGTTTATTGGTAGAATCTTTGGAGTTTTCTATGTACAGTATCTTGTCATCGTCAAATAAAGCCAGTTTTACGTTTTCCTTTCCAATTTGGATGCCTTTATGTCTTCTTGTCTGAGTGCTGTGGCTAGGACTTCCGGTACTATATTGAATAAGAGAAGTGAAAGCAGACACCCCTGCCTCGTTTGTGATTTTAAGAGGAACAATTGTAGTTTCTGTCTGTTGAGTATGATACTCGCAGCGGGCTTGCCATATATGGCCTTTATTATGTTTAGGTATGTTCCCTCTATTCCCACTTTTTCTGAGAGGTTTTTTTTTATCATAAATGTGTGCTGGATTATCAAATGCTTTTTCTCCATCTATTGATATGATCGTGTAGTTTTTATCTTTCATTTTGTTTATGTGTAAATCACATTTATTTATTTGTGAATGTAGTACTAACTTGGCATTCCTGGAATAAATCCCACTTGATCATGGCATTTGATCTTGATGCATTGCTGGATTTGATTTGCTGATATTTTGTTGACGATTTTAGCATCTATGTTCACCAGGGATATTGGCCTATGTTTTCTTTGTTGTAGTGTCTTTATCTTGTTTTGCAATTAAGATAATGCTGGCCTCATAAAATGAGTTTAGGAGCCTTCCCTCCTCTTGAACTTTTTGAAATAGTTAAAGATGGAGAGGTATTAGTTCTTCTCAGAATGTTTAGTAAAATTCACCCGAGAAGCCAACTGGTTCAGGACTTGTGTTCGTTGGGAGTTCTTTGATTACTGCTTCAATTTCGCTCGGTGTAATTTGTCTATTCGGATCCTCTACTTCTTCCTAAGCAAGTTTTGGGAGATTGTATGTTTCTAGGAATTTATCCATTTCGTCCAGGTTGTCCAATTTTTGACATATTTGTTCACAATATTTTCATACAATCCTTTGTATTTCTTTGGTGTCCGTATTATTCCTCTTTCATTTCTTTTTTTTTTATTTTTAGAGAGAGGGGAGGGGAGGGAGAAAGAAAGGGAGAGAAACATCAATGTGTGGTTGCCTCTCATGTGGCCCCCACTGGGGACCTGGCCTGCAACCCAGTGCCCTGACTGGGAGTCAAACTGGCGACCGTTTAGTTTGCAGCCCGTGCTCAATCCACTGAGCTACACCAGCCAGGGCTCATTTCTGATTTTATTTATTAAGGTCCTCTTTTTTTTCTTGATGAGTCTGGTTAATGTTTTTCAATCTTATTAACTTTTCATAGAACCAGCTCTCAGATTCATTGATAGTTTATATCATTTTTTTAGACTCTATTTCATTTATTTCTGCTCTGATCTTTATTATTTCCTTCCTTCTACTCACTTTGTGCTTTTCTTTTATGTCCATCAAGACTTGCTTTACATATTTATGTGCTACTATGTTGGGTGTGTAAATGTTTACTAGGGTTATATACTCTTGTTGGATTGTTCCCTTTAATCATTAGTGTCTTTCTTTGTCTCTGTACTATAGCCTTGGTTTTAAAGTCTATTCTGTCAGATTTAAGTATTACTACCCCAGCTTATTTTTCCTCCCTATTTGCATGAAATATTTTTTCCATCCCTTTATTTTTAGTCTGTGTGTATCTTTCAATTTGAGATGAGTCTCTTGAAGGTGGCATATATATGGGTCTTGTTTTCTTATCCTTTCAGCTACCCTATGTCTTTTGGTTGGAGCATTTAAACCATTTACATTTAAGGTGATTATTGATAGATATGTATTCAGTGCCATTTTATTGTTAGACTATTTTCCTTTTTATTTTTTTCTTTCTCGTTTTCTTCTTCTTCTTTAACCTTTGTTGCAGTACTGGTTTGGTGTTAATAAACTCCTTTAGATTTTTCTTGTCTGGGAAGCTCCTTATTTCTCCTTTGATTTTAAATGATAGCCTTGCTGGGTAAAGTAGCCTTGTTGAAGGTTTTTGCTTTTCATAACCTTGAATATTTCACACCACTCCCTTCTGACCTGATATGTTTCTGTTGAGAAATCAGATGACAGTCTAATTGGAGCTCCCTTGTAGGTAAATACCTGCTTTTCTCTTGCAGCTTTTAGGATTGTCTTCTTGTCTTTAAGCCTTGCCATTTTAATTATGATGTGTCTGAATGTAGGCTTCTTTGGGTCCAACTTGTTTGGGACTCTCTGAGCTTCCTGGACTTGTGTGTCTTTTTCCTTCACCAAATTAGGAAGGTTTTCGGTCATATTTCTTCAAGTAGGTTCTTGATCCCTTGCTCACTCTCTTCTACTTCTGGTATTCCCATGATGAAAATGTTGTTACATTTCATGTTGTACATTTCATGTTGTACATTTCATGTTGTTTCTTAAGCTCTCCACAGTTTTTAAATTCTTTTTTCTTGTCGCTGCTCTGCTTGGGTGTTTTTTTCTACCTTGTCTTCCAAATCACTGATTTGATCCTCTGCTTCACCTAACCTACTATTTATCCCTTCTAGTGTATTATTTATTTCAGATATTGCATTTTCTATTTCTGGCTGTTCCTTTTTTTTATGGTTCCTATGTCTTTTTTCTTGTTGTTGAGTATCCTAATAATCATTACTCTGAATTTTCTATATGATAAATTGCTTGCCTTCATTTCTGCTAGTTCTTCTTCTGGATAATTCTCTTGTTCTTTCATTTTGGGGTCTGTTTCTTTGCCTTCCCATTTTGGCTGCTTCTTAGTATTTGCTTCTATGTATTAGGTAGATCTGCACAGACTTAGGTGCAGGCCTTTATCAGACTATGATTGTGACTGGCCCTGGGCAACCTGTTTGGAGCTATCAGTTGTCCACAGCTTGTGGATTCCTCTGTTGGGCCTTGGTGTGTGCAGAAAATACCAAGCTTGGCACCAAGGCCAGATTTTACCAGAACCAGGACCAGGGAAGGGTCAGCCAAAGTCTCAGAACACCCAGAGATCCACCTTAGTTGTTAAACTTAACCAGTGGTATAGCTTCCAGCTGTAATCAGCAGCTCAACTTAAGCTCTACAGGACAGGGCAGAGTAATTCCTGTGGGCAGGGCTATTGCTTCTCAGGCTGATGCCACTTGGAGGGGAGTGCTCTGCCTAAGAAAGATGTCTCCTGCAGTATGGGGAATGACTCAGCACAGGAATCCTGGTGGCTGTTCCTTCATTTTTCTCCACAGAGCCACCAGACCCAGATTCTCCTCACTTGTTTGTAGTTCATTGTGTCCTAACCTCTGACAGAGCCCAGGGTAAGTGGCTACAGATGAAATTTTGTGCATTGGCCCTTTAAGAGGCTCTCTGTGTCTCCAGCTGTTTCTTCCTGGTAGACAGAAACCTCACTGCTTTTCACAGCTGGATGTTATCTGGATTCCTTTCCCTGCACTGGTGCTGTAGGCTAGAGAGACAAGCATGGGATTTAGACCCCACAGTTCTCATGGGAAACCCCCTGGTTGCTGAAATATCCCTCTGGAACTGCAGCTGCCACCCGTAGAAGCCCAGCCAGCCCTCTCACACCTCCTCTGCAGTCCATACCAGTCACATTGTGGTGAAGTGGTTTCTTCTGTTTGTCCATGGCTTCTCTCCAGTTAGTGTTCAGTCGGTTATTCAGGATGATTTCTCTATAGTTTAGTCGTAATTCCAGATTGGTCCTGGGAGGAGGTTAGTGTAACTTCCACTTACTCCTCCAGCATCTTGGGACCTCACAAGATATTTTATGGTTATGGAATTTAGCTTCACCTCAGGAGTATTCTCACCCATTCAAATGCTAGGTTGTTGCTTCAGGCAGAACCTGGCCTATCACATCCTCTGAGAACTAATCAGTTCTAAGAAAAGTGACCCTCCATTATGTCCAGTCCCATCCAAATGTCTCTTCCCAGTGTGGATTTCTGAAGCAAGGTATTCAATGTTTGACTTCCACTGAACTCCAAAATCACCATCCAACACTGTATCAGCTACCCCATCTCTGTAGGGGGAGATGGAAGCTCAGCTTCCATACAAATGAGGAAGAAATCATACTAAAACCTATTTTCTCCGGGGCCACAATACAGAAAAAGTTTATTCATTCAGTAGCCATAATAGTAATCCACCCAACATTAAACTTTTTTTGTACACCTATTTTGTGGCAGTACTCAGTCAGGCATGGAGAAGACAAAGATACACCAAGTTTGGTCTTTGCCCTCAAGGATTTCATGGAAAAACTAAGCAAACAGGAAGAAGATGCCATCCATATAAATCATCAAAAGTATAATCTTGTAAACAAGATTAATTCCATGTGAAGTTCTGTTTCCAGTTTGTTCACCTGTCTCTTTCCCATTGCCTCTGTGCTCCCCCTGAGTGGTCTGTCACTGGCCAGCTGTCTCCCCAGCCCCTGCCAATCCCATCTGCCCACTCCTCCTCTGTTTGCAGGTTTGGGTTCCTTCCATGTCCCCCAGATCCTGAACCAGTCCTGTAAAAGCCTTCCTTCTGGTATGCTGAGTACACTGATTTTTGTGAACTGAACTTCTTCAGCAGTGCCCACAGCCTCTTTTTCCTCCCCTTGGAATTCAGTACTAGTCACAGACCCAGACTTGAGGCCTGGGTGCCCCATTGCTTACCCTCAGGCTCTCTCCCTACATCCCATCTACTTTTCTGTGGCTCTGATCTGAAGTCTGGTGTCCAGTCATCACTGCTGGGCAGTGTATGATGCCCTGAGTCATTACCCTCCCAGGTTTTATCTGCAGCACTCCTGCCTGCCTGTCTTGCTCTGGCACCATCTGAGGAGTAGCAGCATGTCCCTGAATCCTGCCTCCAGCACATGACAAGGTGATTCCACCTGCATAGACAATAGGATTGCCAGTAAACGGGCCTAGTGGTTCAGGCTTCCCAGCAGTGAATGGGAGGGATCAGAGTTTCCATTGCTCTCAGAGGCAGGGTTGCAGTTTTTATTTAACTCCTACCAGGCTTCCAACTACAAGAAGCTGGCAGTCTCTGCACAACAGGCATCTAAACATAAATACCTGTGCCAGAGCCTTCTATTTCCCACACCAGGCTGCTTATACAAAGATACTGTAAAAAGGTGGAGACACGGAGGACCTGACTCTTCCCCCAAAGTACAGCCCCATGTTGTGTCCTAACCACTCTGTGGGATGAGAGAAGGAGAAGGTATTTCTTGCCCCTTTTCGGCCACTCTACACTTGTGAGTTTCCCTAATAAAGCCTGCTTCCCTGTATGTCGCATGCTACTTGTCCTCACTCTCTTGGCCACAGTTTTTCTTGGAAATCACAGTAGTCTCCTAGGGTTGCTATACTCAAGTACTAAGAACTAGGTGTTTTAAAACAACAGAAAGTATTGTCTTATGGTTTGAAGGTTAGAAGTTCAAAATCAAGGTGTCAGCATGTTCATGCTCTCTCTGATGACTCTGGGAGAGAGTCCTCCTTGGCCTCTGCTATCAACCCTGAGGTTTTCCAGTGTCCTTTGTCCTTCCTGGCCTTGTAGGGGCATCACTCCAGTTATATGGCCATCTTCTCCTGTGTGTCTTATCATCCTCCTCCTTCCATGCATGTCTGTCTCTGTGTCCAAATCCCTCCTTATAAGGAAACCAGTCATTGGATCAGAGCCCACCCTGATGACCACATTTTACCTTGATGACCTCTGTAAAGACCATATTTTCAAAAGTTCACACTCTAAAGTACTGGAGGTTAAGACTTCAACATATGTTTAGTGAAGGAGCAGGGCAGGGAGGATACAATTCAACCCCAAACAGAAAGTCTCCCTGACAAGATTCACCTACTTTCCAAATGGCCATTCTTGTATCATCAGGTCTGTCTCTACCACCATTAGCCTCCACTCACCTGCAGGGCCACAGAAGTTCATGTGAGATGCCCAGTTCACACACGTGGGCCCATTGTGCCTACCCTGTACCAGGACACTTAGTGCCTGCCTGGCCATCCCAATTGTCAATCTTCATAATCTGGCCAGACTCCAGTTTCAGTGTTTGTCTGATTGATTAATGCTGGATATGGTGAGATTGTTGGGACAAAATTGCTGAATAAACCTTGGAGCCTTCAAGTCAACTGTCCTCAGCATGTACCAAGTCCGTAAGACCTTTAAAATAGGAAATACAAAGAAACCATCCAAAGCCATAATGTATGTGAAATTTGCTTAAACCACCTTCTCTGATGAATAAGGTACAGCCCTGCCACTTGACACATACGAGAGGTTATTAAAAAGATGACAGTAACCGGAGGGGACGTAGGAGCAGATAATAAAGGGAAGGGTTTTCAGGAACTACTATGAAGGACACATGGACAAAACCAGGGTGGGGGGGAGGCTGGAAGCAAGGGGGGGTGGGTTTGGCTGGGGTCGGGGTGGGGGGAAGTGGTTGGGGGAACATGCAGACAACTGTAATTGAACAACAATAAAATAATAATTTTTTTAAAAAAGATGGCAGAACAAAATGAACTAACAAGCAAAATAGAGACAGACTCACAGATAGAGCAGGCTAACAGCTGTCAGGGGTGAGGATGTGGCGAGTAGAAGAATTGAGCAAAAAATTAAAAAGAGGAAAATCTCATCGACATGGACAATGATGTGGAGATTGCTGAGGGGGTGGGTTGGGAGGAGGTAGAAGAGGGTAAAGGGGAAATAAACGGTGATGAGGGGAGACTTTATTTGGGGCGGTGAACACACAATACAGTGTACAGATGTTGTGTTATAGAATTGTGCACTGAAAACCTGTGTAATTTTGTTAACCAATGTCACCCCAATAAATTCAATAAAAAGGAAAATCAAGAAGCTGGATGAATTGGTTGGTGATTTCAAATACATCACAATCTTATTCCCATGGTATAAAAGTACATGACATCAATAAAACCTCAAAGGTATTGTGATCCACTCTGGTCTCTGCCTTTTCTGTGTTTAATCCCGGAGTCCAAAAAAGGACACAGTCACAGCATTTTGTCACAGTCCAAGTTGATTGATTTCGTCTCTCCATTCTAGCTGCTCCTCCTATTCCTAAACCAGTGAGACTCCTTCTGCCACTGCCCGGCCACCTCTCACTATTCCCTTATCCAGTGGAAATAGAGCTGGTAAAACCCCAACAGCTGTGAGTCAGAGAAACAAGGAGTGAGAGAGAGAGAAGCCATTCCAGCTGGGTGAAGAGTCTGGCACCAGGATGGACCTGAAATAGTTCAACCCTAAATTGATAATCCTTGTCAACTGTCTTATGCTTAGCATTCCCTGTCTTATTCTGCTCAATTACTCATCCATTAGAGAGACTTCAAAGTTTTTACTAACCAGGCTTGAAACCCATTATTCTTCTCAATTATTCCTCTTTCTTCTGGTTCCTTCCTCCAGTCTGTGTATTCTGGGCATAATGTCTGGATGGAAAGCAGCAAAACACACTGAATTGCCCCCAAAATTTCTATCTTATAACAACACTCCTACCCCAGTGTGTTACATGCCAGAGGTCCAAATCTGTGACTCTCGGTGCCCACTCATATTCTGCTTTTCACGAAGAGGAAGGTGCCCAATGGCTAGGAGCATAAAACTTATTCCTTAAGCTGGGGATTTGCTTGCTCAGTTCCCATGCCTACTTTTCTGGGAGCCTGGTAAGGGCCTCACCTCTTCAACTGAAAGAGAGTTTTTATTAACCTTTTTGTAGAATCTACACTGAGAATTTCCCAAACATAAAAGCAATTCTTAGCTACAATTTTTTCCTGCTAAATCAAATCCAAATACCATTTATTAAACACATGAGATGTATCAAACATTAAGGGGGACACAAAAATGGGAAAATCCTAGTTTCTGGCCTCCAGGGATTGATAAATTGAGAGAGAGATGGACTTACACAAGTAAGTGATATGCAGCAGATAGTGCTGAATGCTATTCCGGGGGTGGGTAGTGGACAACATGTGGGCCACCCAGATTGCCCCGTATGACTTCCTTCCCTCAGCACCAGGAATGTCAGTTGCCATCAGCTCACAGCTGGGTCCTTTTCCAGGATCTTCCCTTGGCCAGCAAATCTGCCATGCTAAAGGTTATACCCCTCTCTAGGGACTGCAAAGACTTGAAAGGACTGGATGATATGGGGTTACAGGAGCCTTGCCTCAGTTAAGGACATCATGTCTGAAAGGCTATCCCAGCTATGAGTCCCCCTTGGATCAGCCGAGGTCTCCCTTGCAACTCCATCCATCCTTTCCTGCTTCTCTTGCTCCCTCACAGGTGCTGCACCCAAGACCACATTTCAGTGTTTCCTACTGCAAATCTCTGCCTCAGAGTCTGTTTCCTTGAAACCCAACCTATGACCTGATATAAAGGGCAAAGGAATTAATTCAAGCTAGAATGAATTTTAGACATTTATTCTGCCAATGTTTCCTGAGTATGTATTCTGACCTGACCTTGTTCTTGGCACTGGGGCTGTGACAGCTAACTAGATAGATCTGGTCACTGTGCTCATAAGCAAGTAAACAAACAAGGTATTTCAGCCGGTGATAAGTGCTAAGAGGAAAGAAATAGTGTCAGCTAATTATATGATAGCAATTGTCAGGGACAGGTTCCTTTGGCTTTCCAAAATGTTGAGGGGGTCGGCCATGTGCAGACATGGGGAAGAGAGTCAGGCGTTCATGGCAAGTGTGAAGGCCCTGAGGTGGGAATGAGCTGGGTGTGCTTAAGGAACAGAATGAAGACCTATATGACAAAGCAAGAGTGGGCATGGGGGGAAAGGTCAGTGGGCCCAGATCATGTTAAGCCTTGAATTTAGGTACGTGAATTTTATTCTAAGACAGATGGAAAGTTATTGGTGGATTTATAGCAAGGGAGTAATATTTTCTGCAGTTTGGAAAGATGGTTCTTGTTGTTAGGTAAATGAAAGACAGAAGTGGGGAGACCTGCTAGGAAGTTTCATCACAATGTGGGTTAGAAGTGATAATGACTTGGACTAAGTTGGTCACAGAGGAGAAAGAACTGGGGATCCTGGGAATATACTAAAGACAGACAGACAGCCCTGCTGATGTTCTGCTAGGTGTGGGTGAAAAAAAAAACACTGAGGCCATGATGACTCTCTGATTTGGGGCTTTATTAACTAAATGAACAGTGGTGCCACTGACTAGAAAAAGGAAGAAGACTGAGTAGGCAATTCCTGGGCAGATGACAGACTGAAAGTATTTAGGTGGAGGTACTATTGAGGCCATGGAGAGAGAAAAATTCAGTACACATTGGAGAATCTGCTACTAGTCTGATGAGTCTAGTGTGGCTGGAGTAGAAGGTGTGTGGGATAGGGAAAGATAGTTGGAAGAAGTCATTCAACAGGGCAAGGAATACAGAGGCAAAATCAGGCTTGAGAGAGGATGGTCACTGAGTCTATATTGGGTGTTTTAAGTCAGAGGTGACTGAGAGGCCTGGTGCAAAGTTCTGATGGCATTAAAAGCTCTCACCTGAGTTCCAGAGAGAAATAAAGGCTCCAGACATTGAAGCATGGTGGCTGAGCCTGTGGACGTGGGTGAGACCTCACAGGCAGATACACCTGCATGAGGAGGATGGCATTGAGAATGGATCCTGAGAACAGATTTGAGGGCAAGGGAGGAAAATCAGGAGAAGAGAGAGAGAAAGACTTCCACAAAGTAAGAGCTTCATCAGAGAATAGCCACCCAACCTCCTTCTTCTCATCCTGACATTTTCCTGACAAGTGCGGCCCCAGGAGTCTGCTCACTTTTATGGAAAGGTCCTTCTGCACCTCCAGACAGAGCCTAGGTCCCAGCAGCTGGAGAATACTCCTCAGGCACCAATGCCTCCCTCCTCCAACATCATCCCTTCTGCATTACCTTCCTTCTTCCTATCACTTGCCACAACAGTAAGTCCATGGCCTGGAAGCACTGCACTCTGGAGCGGGGATTCACGCAAAGGCACTTTAAGGCAGTAACTCTTATACTTCGCATGCATCTAAATCACTGAAACCCCAGTGCCAAAGATTCTAGTCCACAGGTGTGAGAAGGGGCCCAAGAGTCTGTGTTTCTAACAAGCCCCCAGCTGCGGCTTCAGGGCTGCAGACTACACTTGGAATTGCACTGCCTTAAGGCAGCCCGTGTTGGCATGCTGACTTCTTGTCGGTGGGCCTCTGGAGTTGCACATGGATAATAAAAATAACAGCAAATATTTATTGAGCTCTTACTACGAGTTACTAAGTACTTCCTATGCATTATCTTAATCCTAAAGTAGTGCTGTGAGATGAGGGAAGCATGATTATTAGTCTCATTTAGTCTCAGAGAGATTAACTTGCCAAGGTCACACAGATTTGACAGTCCTGAGATTCTAACACAGGCTGTCCTCCCTCTGAGTCTATGACCTTAACCAGTGTTTATTTCAACTGCCTAAGTGGGTGGACTTGCCCAGAACCCAGCATGCTGAGGACTATGCAGGCCCTGCTGGATGGTCCTGAGACCTCTTGTTATAGAAAATGGCAATGGAGTTTCTCTCCCATTCCCCAACAATGACACAAATATCAGGTAGAAATCACAACATACCTCCATAGAGAGCAAAATTTCTACTTTGCTCTTGAGTAAAGTATAAAAGAACAGGGAAGGAACTATAAATCACAACTCACAATCAGTCCAGTATCACAGTGAAGACAACATCACAGCAACGATCCATCACTGTGAACTGTGGCCAAGATGAGACAGTCTGTGATACGTGTGATTCTTAGCACACTAACCATGATGTAAAGTGAGAGAGAGCCATGCATTTAAGAGTGCAACCTTAAACCACTCTGGCCTGGGAAGATGTAAAGGAAACCATTTGAAAAGCTCATCAATCCCCAGCTGGGTGACTTCTGTGCTTTCACTTGCCTGGTGTGCATTCCAGTTTAGCCCAGGTACAAGCCCTCCATCCTTATAAATCAGTTGGGGCACAGCTGCTCCAGTCCTACTGCCCCCATGGGCACATGGCCAGACTTGGGCAATGGGAGCAAAATCCACCACCAGCCCGACCACTGCTTCCCTGTTGGTCTCCCAACTCAATCAGGGGCAGACACAGAGCTGGGACTTTTGTCAGAACTGCTGAGAAACAGAGACCTCTCCTGTCTCTTGGCCTTAAAGCTGGGAGGATGTGATCCCAGAGCGCAGGCCCAGAGGCCCACAGAGAGAGCTGGGTGACCATATAATTCATCATCTAAACCGGAAAACTTTGAGAGTCAAAGGAGATGCTATTAATAATTATGCTGCACAACCAGCAAACACTGGGACTGTCACGGTTAAACCAGAAAGACTGATCATTCTACATGACAAGAGCTGACAGCAGGGAGAGCAGGACTCAGAATTAGACAAAAGCCAGGTTCTGCTGACTGTTTTGTTTTTTAATAATTTTTTTAAAGAGAAGGCTATTGTTTAGAGCAGTTTTAGGTACACAGCAAAACTGAGTGGAAAGTACATGGAGTTCCTGTACACCTCCTGCTTGCACACATTAAAATACAGACTCCCCCACTGTTTACACCCACAGCAGGGTGGTACCTTTGTGACAATAGAGGAACCCACACTGACACATCATCATCACCAAAGTCCATCGTGTGCATTAGTGTTCACCCTCGGTACATTACATCTATGGGTTTGGACAAATGTATAATGACATGTATCCATCATTACAGTCCCATACAGACTAGTTTCACTGCCCTAAAAATCCTCTATGCTCCACCTATTCATTTCTCCCTCCCTCCTAACCCCTGATCTTTTCATTGTCTCCATAATTTTTCCTTTTCCAGAATGTTATATAATTGCAATCATACAGTAGGTAATTTTTTCAGATTGGCTTCTTTCACTTAGTCATATGTATTTAAGGGTTCTCATATCTCCTCATGGTTTATTAGCTCATTTCTTTTGAGCACTGAATAATAGTCCATTGTCTGGATGAACCACTTAATTTATCCATCGCTACTGAAAGACATCTTGGTTGCTTTCAAGTTTTGGCAATTATGAATAAAACTGCTGTAAACATCTGTGTGCCCGGTTTTGTGAGAACATGTTTTCAACTCCTTTGAGTAAATACTAAGACTTAATAAACTTTAAATTTGGGAACAATTTTAGATTTACAGAAAAGTTGTAAAGGTATTACAGGGAGCTCCCATACAACCTTCCCCGAGCACCCCAGTTTCAGTATTTTACATCGCACAGTGGTGGGGTCAATGGACATGGCCCTTCCCTCTCCCATCACTGAGGGCTGATCAGGGGGTCCCCTGGCCAGAACGAATGTGTGTGGTTTTGGAAATGGATTGTAACTTCCACTTTATCACTTTTTGGGAGTGGCTTCCTGTCTTATGGCTGCTTCTTGACCTTTTTTTTTTTTTACACTGAGGTAATGTAGTTTAGAGTCACTCACAGGACATGCGCCTCCTTTGTCTGGACCCCTTAAAACAAGTCTCAGACACAGGGGCCTGAGGCCCTGCTTGCTGACCCACCACCATCAGAGCCCCTGGCAATGTGAATAATGAAGGCAACATCTATTCCACCCACTCCTCCTTGTGGATTTTTCAGCTTATCTGAATGAAACATTGAGATCCCTGGACTCAACCTCCTGCATTACAAATGGCGTAGTTGGCAGGATTTGCATACCCTGAAAAATCCCTGAGTTGAGTGGACTGTGAACAATGACACGCTGGGTGGGGAAGAGCAGGGGAAATCCTGAGACTACATAATGGTAGGGGGTAAAGCCAGGGTGGTGCCCAGTATTGGGGGTACACCCCCAACAATCCTGTGGGCTTTTCAGAGGGCCTGTGTGGGGAAAAGGAAGAACAATCCAAAGCAAAATTAAGGCAGTTAAAGGGTGAACTTAAGTTAAAAAAAAATGAGAAAATAAGCCCTCCTTGAAACTTTCTTTGTCTTTGCTTTAAATATCATTCTTGTTTCTCTTTCGGCCAAAGGTCTAATAAATGGGAAGCATATGTTAATTTGGAGATTAAAAGCTTCTAGGAGGAGCACAGGTAAATTTTTTTAAGTTAACAAGAAACTTTAAAGACTGTTTCTGAACTAAAGAAGGCTTCTGAGGCTAATAAATGCCAACACTCCATTCCTCCACCCTCTACAACTCCAAAGCCAAAGTCTGTCTTTGAAGTGCAAATATCTGGTCTTGATCTCTTAATATGAAATCTCTTAATCTGGACCATCTCTTAATATGCAAATTTTTGGAAGGTAAATCTTATCAAAAAGTTAAAGAAGAATAACCTTAGCTATATCTAATTAAATCAATTTTTTTCAGCTATGGTATTCCTTTCTAAATTAATGAATTTCAATTAAAATTATTGAATATCTAAATATTTTGAAATGCTAAGACACTAATTGCTAGACAAGTCTTGGGTTCACCAGCTTTTGGCTAATAATTGCAGAAAGGCTGTGGAGTGGATTTGGAGCTGTTAATGAGTGCCTTGTCAATAAATATCTTTGTTATATTTCTTTTTTTAGCCTTTTAATTTTTAATTACTTTATTGTTCTTCAATTACAGTTGTCTGAATTTTCTCCCCTCCCTTCCCTGCCACCCCATCCAAACCCACTTCCCTTCGTTGCTCCCCCTTGTTTTTGTCCATGTGTCCTCTATATGGTTCCAGAAAACCTTTCTCCCCATAGTCCCCTTCCCCTTCCCCTCTGGCTATTAGATTGTTCTTAATTTCAATGTCTCTGGTTATATTTTGCTTGCTTTTTTCTTTTGTTGATTAGGTTCCAGTTAAAGGTGAGATCATATGGTATTTGTCCCTCACCGCCTGGCTATTTTCACTTAGCATAATGCTCTCCAGTTCCATCCATGCTGTTGCAAAGAGTATAAGCCCCTTCTTTCTCTCTGCTGCGTAGAATTCCATTCTGTGTAAATGTACCATAGTTTCTTGACCCACTCATTTGCTGATGGGCACTTAGGTTGCTTCCAGCACTTGGCTATTGTATATTGTGCTGTTATGAACACTGGGGTGCATAGGTTCTTTTGGATTGGTGTTTCAGGGCTCTTAGGGTATAATCCCAGCAGTGGAATTGCTGGGTCAAAAGGCAGTTCCATTTTTAGTTTTCTGAGGAAATTCCATACTGTTTTCCACAGTGGCTTCACCAGTGTGCATTCTCACCAACAGTGCACTAGGGTTCCCTTTTCTCTGCATCCTCTCCAACACTTGTTTGTTGCTTTGTTGATAATGGCCATTCTGACCGGTGTGAGGTGGTATCTCATTGTGGTTTTAATTTGCATCTCTCTGATGGCTAATGATGCTGAGCATCTTTTCATATGTCTCTGGGCCCTCTGTATGTCCTCCTTAGAGAAGTATCTGTTCAATTCTTTTGCCTATTTTTTAATTGGATTTTTTGTCTTCCTGAAGTGGAGTCATATGGGTTCTTTATATATTTTAGAGATCAAACCCTTGTCTGAGGTATCATTGCAAATATGTTTTCCCATACAGTTGGTTCTCTTTTCATTTCAATACTATTTTCTTTATCCATGCAGAAGCTTTTTATTTTGATGATGTCCTATTTGTTTATTCTTTCCTTTATGTCCCTTGCTCTAGGGGACAGGTCAGTGAAGATGTTGCTATGTGCAATGTCTGAGATTTTCCTACCAATGTTTTCCTCTAGGACTTTTATAGTGTCATGACTTATATTTAAGGCTTTTATCCACCTTGAATTTATTTTTGTGTATGATATAAGTTGGTGCTCAAGTTTCATTTTTTTACATGTAGCTGTCCAGGTTTCCCAACACCATTTGTTGAAGAGGCTATTTTTACTCCATTTTACGCTGCTGCTCCCTTTGTTGAAAATTAATTGGCCATAGAGACTTGGGTTTATTTCTGGGTTCTCTATTCTGTTCCATTGGTCTATCTGTCTATTTTTATGCCAGTACCAGGCTGTTTTGATTACAGTGGCCTTGTAATACAGTTTGATATCAGTTATTGTGATCCCTCCTACTTTGCTCTTCTTTCTCAAAATTGCAGCAGATATTTGGGGTCATTTATGGTTCCATATAAATTTTTGAAGTGTTTGTCTATATCTGTGAAATATGCCATTGGTACTTTGATAGGGATTGCATTGAATCTATAAATTGCTCTAGGTAGTATGGACGTTTTGATGATGTGGATTCTTCCAATCCATGAACACGGTATATGTTTACATTTGTTTGTGTCTTCTGTGATTTCTTTCTTTAGTGTTGTGCAGTTTTCTGAGTACAAATCTTTTACCTCCTTGGTTAGGTTTATTCCTATACACTTTATTTTTCTTGTTTCTTCATCAAATGGGATTTTTTTTTCCTGATTCTGTTTCTGATATTTCATTGTTGGTATACAAAAATGCCTTTGATTTCTGGATATTGACTTTGTATCCCGCTATTTTGCCAAATTCATTCATTAGGTTGAGTAGTTTTTTTGCAGAGTCTATAGGATTTTCTATGTACACTATCATGTCATCTGCAAACAATGACAGTTTTTTTCCCTCCTTTCCAATTTAGATGCCTTTTATTTCCTTTTCTTGTCTGATTGCTGTAGCTAAAACTTCCAATACTATGTTGAATGGAAGTGGTGATAGTGGACAACCTTGTCTTGTTCCTGATCTTAATGGGAAAGATTTTAGTTTTTGCCCATTGAGTATGATGTTGGCTGTAGATCTCTCATAGATGGCTTTTATTATGTTGAGGAATGCTCCCTCTATTCCCACTTTGCTGAGTGTTTTTATCATAAATGGGTGCTGTACCTTATCAAGTGCTTTTTCCACATTGATATGACTATATGATTTTTGTCTTTGCTTTTGTTTATGTGATGTATTATGTTTATTGATTTGCAAATATTGTACCATCCTTGCATCCTTGGGATGAATCCCACTTGGTCATGGTGTATGATCTTTTTAATGTATTGCTGAATACAGTTTGCCAGTACTTTGTTGAGGATTTTAGCGTCTATGTTCATCATGTTAAAGGTATATTTTTTAAAAGTAAATATATTTGCCAATAGAAGAACCCATGCTTCTACAGGTTATAAAATGTGTTCATAAAAGTCAATCTAGGGGACACTGGCTGCTTATTTTTGGTTATCATTGGAAATTAAGGTTTCAACTTCCACCAAGATGGAGGCATAGGTGGACACACTGCGCCACCGCTCACAACCAGAGAGATTAGACAAAAAGTTCAATAGCAAAATAAACAACCAGAATGGACAGAATCGAACTGAGGGGAAGTCCGACACCCAAGAAGTTGGAGAGGATGTTCATCCAGACTAGTAAGCGGAGCAGAGCCGGGTGGAGAAGTGGAGTGGGAGGCAGTTTCTGGAGAGACTTACGCTGGGCACGCCTAGCCAAAGCACGGCCAGAGCAATCAGTGAAGCTCCCAGCCGGCATAACCAGAGAGGCCAGTGGGAACCAGCGGGGCTGAGACTGGTGGAAAAGGCAGTAAGGAACTAGGGAGCAGAACAGACTGCGCAACTCACCAGTGCAACCCACCATCGCGCGGGGTGGTGGGGTGGCGGGAAGCCCCAGACCACCTGTTGAGGGAGCCTGGGGAGGTTGGGGCATGAGAGTGGCTCCCAGCCTCACAGGAGAGCTTATTGGGGCAAAGGTGATTGGGGGCCCACGGTGAACGGAGCAGGCGCCATTGCTCCCTCCCAGGCCCCGCCCCCAGAGGAAGCATCACAACACAACGAGGTAGGTTGCCTGAACCTGTGAACACCTAAGGCTCCACCCCTTAAAGTAACAGGCGTGCTGAGAAAAAAAAAAAAAAGAAAGAAAATGGCCCAAATGAAAGATCAGAACAGAGGTTCAGAAAAACTACAACTAACAGACGAGGACATAGCCAACCTATCAGATGCACAGTTCAAAACACTGGTAATCAGGATGATCACAAAATTGGAAGAAAGGTGGATGCAAATAAATGAACAAATGAAGGATACACTAAAGATAATGAGGGAAGATATTCAGGGAACCAATAGGGAAGAGAAGGAAACTGGGACTCAAATCAATGGGGTGGACCAGAAGGAAGAAACAAGAATTCAAAAAAATGAGGAGGGGCTTAGGAACCTCCAAGACATTCGTAAACGACTCAACAATCGGATCATAGGGCTGCCAGAAGGAGAAGAGGAACACCAAGAAATTGAACTTATATTTGAACACATAATGAACGAGAATTTCCCAAATCTGGCAAAGGAAATAGACTTTCAGGAAGTCCAGGAAGTTCAGAGAACCCCAAAGAAGTGGGATCCAAAGAGGAACACACCAAGGCACATCATAATTACATTACCCAAGAATAAAAATAAGGAGAGAATCTTAGAAGCAGCAAGAGAAAAGGAGACAGTTACCTACAAAGGAGTTCTCATAAGACTGTCAGTGGATTTCTCAAAAGAGACCTTCCAAGCAAGAAGGGGCTGGAGAGAAGTATACCAAGTCATGAAAAGCAAGGAACTACATCCAAGAATAATCTATCCAGCAAAACTTTCATTTAGAATGGAAGGGCAGATAAAGTGCTTCTCAGATAAGGTCAAGTTCAAGGAGTTCATCATCACCCAGCCTTTATTATATGAAATGTTAAAGGGATTTATATAAGGTATGGAGAGATATCAACAGGAGAGTGGGAGGGGGAGGGAGGAGGAAAAAAGTACAGAGAAAAAGTAGCATAAATGGTAGGTAGAAAACAGACAGGGGAAGGTTAAGAATAGTATAGGAAATATAGAAGCCAAAGAACTTATGTGGATGACCCATGGACAAAAACTAAAGGGCAGGGAATGGGGAGGAGGGGGGAGGGGAATAAGGGGGGAAAATGGAGCAATTGTAATAGCATAATCAATAAAACATATGAAAAAAAAAGACCTGTACAATGAAAACTGTAAAATATTGTTGAAAACATTTAAAAGTCCTAAATAAATGGAAAGATATCCCATGTTTGTAAAAAGAAAAAAAAAGAAATTAAGGTTTCTAAAAGTTAAAAATTTAAATTAAATTGAAAAGAAGTTACATGGTTTTGGTACTAAAAAGTATAAATTATGACAATCTATTTTTAAAAATAAAATTAAAAGTAAATTGTTCTAATTCCTGAATGCATTAAAATAGCAAACTAAAAGGAATATAAGAAATTACAAAAGTTCTGTATAAGTTAAACAATTATGAAAAAACAAATAAAATCTTGTTCTTTACATGTATACTTTTTATGTGTGTGGTCTATATGTGCTATGTGTTCGTCTGTATATTACATGTGGTACATTTTCTGCCTCCAAATAACATTACTAGAGTGTAATATATTATTGGTCTAAAAAATTAAAGACATATAAATTAAGCAAAATCCTGTGGTCTAGACAAATTATTTAATGTGAAAACTGATTTTAAGTTTAATTAATGTCTTTTAAAGTTATTGCCATAAAAATGTGTTGTCTTACAAAAAGTTTATATTATACTCTTTTGGTTAAGTTTATTTGACAGACTTCCCTAAGTTTAAATTTTAAAGAAACTTTTTAACTAAAAATGACTTTAAGTTATGCCACTGGCCCCCTGAAATATCTCAAGTATTTGTTCTCTCTCTTTATAAAAGAGAAGTTTTTGAACTAATTAGGTCTATTTAATATGCTTAAAGTACATGGAAAACTTTGTCCAATAAAAAAATAATAAATATACTCTCTTTGTATACACATATTATTAAAATAAATGTCCTAAAAAATTATATAGGTTTTAATACTCTCATTTGTCATTTTAATTGTTATCTTAAAATATTGTTACAGGAAAGAAAATTCCTTTGTAAACTACATTATGTTCAAATCTATAACCATGTTTTTATAAGTTTTGTCATTTATATGTAAACAGCCATTGTTATACTCTAACACAGTTGCTACAATATAGTGTGTCTTGGAAAGGGTTCATGAAGAGGACCCTGACTTGCTGAACTGCATATTTCTATCAATGGATTTCTGAATCATACTTTTGAACTGAGTAAAAATTTCTGAAGCTCTGTAAAATGACTAAATTTATAAAGGTGCTTACAAATAATCAAAATAAACAATAGTTAATTATGGAACATAATAAACTAAAAGTAATTGTAACTTTTATAACCTTTTTGTTGAAAAATATTGCTAATTTTTAATCATTTGTTTTTCAAACATACGAAAACTTTCTGTTTCTTAAAACAATTAGTGAAATATAATTTCATAAACAATATTAAGGCATTTACATATTTCTCCCTGCTTAATCCCTCTAAAATTTGGAAATTCTTAATAGGTATTATTCTTTCCATGACAATATATTTGTTTGTGTAAATCCAATAGGAATCTGATTTCTTCATAACAGGACACATAAAGCCAGTTTCCAATTGTGATTTTATTAGACAAGATTGGACTAGAACGTCCTGGCTGAAGGAGGCATGCCTAGACTCTGGTTGTTACCAGAAAGCCTTGAGGAACTGAGATTGACTTTTAAAGCCAATAAAAGCCAACCGAAAAAATGGCCTGGTACTGTGTTTGGTCGTATGGTTCATGGCAGTCTTTCCAAATAAAGAATGAAAGTTGTTTTCCTAAAAAATAGCAAGAAAAAAAAATTTACAACACAATGAAGACCTGAAGGACTTAAGAAATATAAATACTGTACGCAAAGCCTGATGACAAATTTGTGTGGCTTGGCTTCTGTGCCCTGAATAGCTAACTGAAACTCAGTCTACAAAAAGTTCCTTAAGTAAGTTCCAGCAACAGTCCTTAAAAGCCTATATAATCAGTTGTTATTCCTGTTGTGTTTATGCAAATAATCAGACCAAATTGAAACTGAATTTAATACAATAAACAAATTGGTCTTAATTTGACTCTTTAATAAAAATGAAAATATTTCTTTTAATTATGTTTCAATAGTCTGTTATACGCAATCATGGAAATTAACTTTAATTCAGTATATTGTTAGTAAAATTTTATTTCTCACCTATGAACTAGACCGAATACTAGTGTTTCATTTTTCCTTCATCCTTTAATTTAAAATTTTTGAAAACTGCTGATGCAGTATCAGCCTTACAGAATATACCTAAGCACCAAATAATATCACCAAAACCATTTAAACTACAGATTAAAAAATATATCAAATTGTCACTGCTTAATTTTATTCCAGCAAAAGCCTTGCATTTGGGAGTCTTCTCATCTGAAACTCTTACCGACTCAGAAACCGGTTTATGATTTGCTGTGTTCATAAACCATTATGTTCTTTCTGTTTTCATAAAATATATACCATAACCTTGTTTACCTGGTTTCTCTGTCAAATTCTCCAGGGTTGTCTGGTTGTATCCTACAGAAGCACCACCTTCCTCCAACGGGAGGGTGCTGACCTCTGAGAGCAATTCTCAGCCTGCTGGGTCTGCACGGAGCTCCTGACTGTGGCCTCTGCTGGCTTGCCGCAGAGGGTCCACCCTGTGAACCAGACACGCTGGACTGGCTGCAAGGCTGGAAGGTTTCTGGCCCCTTCTTAAAACAAGTACATAAAAAGGTGTTTTCCCTCAAAAGAAAGCAGGCTAACCGCACCAAGCCATAGTTCGCACACACAGTTTGGGACGGTGTGAAGCGACTGTCAGCATTACAGGTAGAATTATGACATCCTGTACCCATAGGTACTGAACAGAGGAACAGAACTGCAAATGAAACCACGCAACTCATAAGGTGAATGCCAACAACCCTGTGCAAGAATATTATGGTACTGACTGCTACAGGCTATTGGTGGTGTACCCTCCTCCGGCGTCTCTTTGGCTTCTATCATGTGCTTTTAGTCTTGGGGTGTAGCCTTTACTGTGTCTGTAGTATATGAACACAATATGCCAACATGCTCACCACACAGGTCCCCTACTGAAAAAATTAATGCCAAAAATATAAGTTAAAAAAACAATGTTGGGGTGGAGTGTGGGGTCACTCCCCCTTCCCATGACTGAGGGCTGACCAGGGGGCCCCTGGCCAGAAGGAATGTGTATGGCTTTGGAAATGGATTGTAACTTTCACCTTATCACTTTTGGGGAGTGGCTTCCTGTACTGTGACTGCTTCTTGACCTTTAATTTTTTTACACTGAGGTAATGTGGTTTAGAGTCACATATAGGACACATACCTCCTTTGTTTGGGACAAGTCTCAGACACATGGGCGTGTGGTCCTGCTTGCCTGCCTGCCACTGTCGAAGCTCCCTGTAATATGAATAATGAAGGCAACATCTATTCCACCCAGTCCTCCTTGTGGGTTTCTCGGCTTATCCAAACAAACAGTTGAGATCCTGGGACTCGACTTCCTGTGCTACAACAGAAACTAACACTGGCACATATGGTTAACTGAAGTCCAGACTTCACTCAGATTTCACCGGCCCTCCCACTGACAACATTTCAGTTCCAGGAGCCCATCCAGGGGACCGTGTTGCATTTAGTTGTTGTGTCTCTTCAGTGACTCCAGCCCATGACCATGTCTTTGTTTTCCCTTGTTTTCAGGGCATTGAGACCTTTGCAGAGTTCTGGTCAGATATTTTGATGAATATCCCTTAATTTGGGTTTGTCTGATGATTTTCCTCATAATTAGACTGGAGTTAAGGACTTGGGGGGCTACCCCAGAAGTGAAGTGCCCTCCCTGTCATATCACAGCAGGGAGTATGCATTATCAAAATGACTTGTCACCGTTGATGTTTGCCAGGCTTCCTCTTAGTCAGCTTGTTCCTTTCCCCTTACCATAATCTGTTTCTTGGAAGCAAGTCATTAAGTACAGCCTAAGCTCAAGAGAGAAGAGGTAATTAAGCTCCACATCATGGCTAATGGTAGTTTTAAGACCCTGGACCGACCTATACCTGAAGCCAAACACCCAGGCTTTCTCAGTTGCATGAGTCAATACATCTTTTTATTGCTGGAACCAACTGGAGTTAAATTTCTGTCACTCGCAAATGAAATACTACAAACAATGCCCCCTACCCTTTTTTGGCTTCTTCCAATCCATCCCCCACATGGAAGCCAGCACGATTTTTTAAGGGAGTATATGGTCAGTTTCCAGAACTACCACTAGGCTCCAGCCTATGTATACAGCCTGCATGAGGAGCATCTCTTGAGCTCTGGAGCTGATGCAGCCCTGAGGCTTCCCCTGACCTGCCTCTCTGCAATAATACATTCTGTTGATCCAACCCTGTCAGGAAGTCAGTATATTTAGACTTGCTGTTTTACCACATTTAAAGAACTTAAACACCCAGAAGTGTTTTTAAACATGAGCTCTATTAAGGTGGGGGAAGGGGTACTTTGTCAATCTCAGTGACCCAGATGGGAAGTTAATGATCTTGCTGGGGTTGTTAAGGTCACTGTTGTGAGCCTGTGCATTTCACAGTAATGAAAGGGGTCCTGAAATACTGGGACACCCAGTTCCCTGACTCATCCATTCATTTATTCAGTGAATATTCAGTGAGTTTCTCTGTTGGGTACTCAGCCAGGCTCAGGGAATTCAACAGTGAACAAGACAACACCCTTTTAGTGGATATACAGCTGACAAATTAAACAAAGAAATAAACAGGTAAATTCAGACACTGCATGCCATGAAGGAAAAAACACAAAGACCTGATAAGTGAATAACTGATGGTGGAGGGGAGAAGAGGGCTTTGCATGGGGCTTTGCATGAAGATGTCTCTAAAAGTCAAAAGGAGGAAAGGGATCAATCATGAGAAACACTAGGGGGAGATCTTTCCAGGCAGCAGGAATAGCAGTACCAAAACCAGGAGGCATGAAAGATCTTGATGTGTTCCAGAAGCAAGAGACAAGCCCATGTGACAATAGTGTGGGGCACAGGGAGAAGTGCAATGAAAGATGACATTGAAGACGTGATAAACAGCCATCATGTAGGACCTTTGTAGCCATGGAAATGAGGACTTGTGAAACGGGGAGTGACATGCTCTGATTTATGTTTTGAAAACACTGCTTGGGCTGATGAGTAGAAGAAGATGGGTTGGGAGGTGGAAGAGTGGAAAAAAGGAGGACCAGTTAGTGTCACTGAAGTCTGGGTAAGAGGCAGTGTCGGCTAGATCCAAGCTGATGACAACAAATTCAAAGAGAAGGAGACAGACTCTAGATTCCTTTTGGACAACGGGACATGTTGGTGAATTAGAAATGAGGAGAGAATTACAGCTGACTACCTCGGTTTTGTCCTCAGTGATGGCACCATCCTCTGAAATGGACAGGCTGGGAAGTGTAGCACTCAATTTTGAACATAATTACATTTGTGATGTTAGTTAGTGAATAATAAAGCTGGTCATCAGCTGAGAGGAAGAGAAGGGGTAAAGAGGGAAGTTGGAGGAGAGATGGAAACATCTGAAGTAGTCTCAGAGAGATACTAAGCAAATTTAATGTGGACCACGTGGGAATGTCATGTGTCCATTGGAAATTCATGGTCATGAAGCAAAGGTGAAGCAGAGCAGCCCAGATATGAGATTTTCTCCTGCAGTATTCAATTGTCTGAGTACACACGGGTGGTCCAGTCCAACCAATGAGTTTTTTTCTAGATGAATAGATGAAAGGAGAGTGAAGGACATTTGCTGATAGTAAAGGGATATCTCCCTTTACTATCTCCATCTACATTGGAGAAGACAGATTGGGAGGACATTCAAGAGACTGGATGGAAACTTAATTAGCTCAATGGGCTGGAGCTGGTCTGTCCAATATGGCAGCCACCGGCCACATGTGGCTATTGAGCACTTAAAATGTGGCTGGTATGAGATGTGCTGTAAATGTAACATACACACGTCTTTCAAAGACAGTATGAAACAACGTAAAAAACATCTCACTAATAATTTTTTTTTAAGATTTTATTTATTTATTTTCAGATAGAGGAGAAGGGAGGGAGAAAGAACAATGTATGGTTGCCTCTCACATGGCCCTCACTGGGGACCTGGCCCGCAACCCAGGCATGTGCCCCGACTGGGAATCAAACCAGGACCCTCTGGTTCCCAGCCTGTGCTCAATCCACTGAGCTACACCAGCTGGGCTCACTAATAATTTTTATATTGCTTATAGTGATAAAATTTTTGATCTTTCGGGTTAAATAAAAATATTATTAAAGTTAATTTTAACTTTATATTATGATGTGGACCCTGGTTCATGGGGTCCGTGGCATTGTGGCTGAGACATGAGACAGCTTCACACGGACTACTGAATCCTGTGGAGGAAAAGGGACAGCAGGGCCACTCTCTCAAAGGGAGAGCGCCCCAACCCTTGCCTTGACAGGCTTTTATTGTTTTTCTAGGCACATCACATTGAGGATGGTCCTCATTTACTATGCACAGGTTCACTTTAGGTGGTTACCTTTTACAGAAAACAAAGGAGAGGATGTTGCTAATTACAACAAAAAGGAAGGATATTTGCAAATGTAAAGGGGAAAGTGGTTGAACTGGTTACACCCATCCTTGGAAGGTTTAGCATAGATTTTAGGAAGTTACTTTAAAGACACGCAGTAAACATTTGCTGCCTCAATTCAAGGTGAGGGAATTTTAGCAAAAAGCAAGTCTCAAAGCGGCCTAGGTACAATGCAGGCCTGATTTGCCATGGGAGAACCTATCTGTGGGCGTGGGTCCTGTGTACCAGACCTCACTTTCCACTGGCCTTTCTGAGTAGGAGCTGGGCCCACACCACACAGAACTGTCTCTTATAATGTTATATTTCTTAATGTAGCTACCATAAAATTTTAAAAAACATATGTGGCTTGCATCATATTTCTGTGATGACAGGACTGGACTAAAGTTCTCGCTAAGTTGGGAAATGTTCAGAGTAGAGGTACTAGAGTAAGAGAGGAAATCTTGAGATTGGGCGACTATAAATTCAGTTAAGGGTGTACATTTACTGCCAGCAAAGTTATAGGAAAGGATGAGGGAGAATGTGGGAAAGAATCATGGGTGTGTGGGAAAGCCAAGGAATGGAGAAATCAAAGAATTGGACAAGCTGTCTGTACAAATGTTGGCATCACCAAGAATGATGGGATTGAGATGGAAATAAAGATAGCGACTACTAGTTAGGCACTGGAGTCTTGAATGATACAGGGGATGGTAAAGGACCAATCTGAGTAGTAGCAGTTGGCACCACTTGTATAATTTAAGGACTTCACTGGAAAGATCTGGGGATTTTTTGAGAGGGAAAATGTTTTGAAAGCAGCAAAAGAGAGTCCTGAGGTACGTGAAGTGAGAGAGAAAAGCTACCTATTGGATAATTGAGAAGCCTGACCCAGAAAGCTAGGGGGAATCCTTGGGTTTAAGCTAAGGCAAGAAATGAAAGGAAATGTTCAGAGAAGAGGTTGAGAATACTGGAATGTCTGCTCTACTAACAGAATTCCAGAGGACACAGAGGAAAGTTTGGGAGGAAAGTGGAAAAGGCAAGGTGGTCCAATCAGGATGTAGAAAACACTGTGGGTCTAAGATTTCGGGTGATGACAGGTGTCCTAGAAGACTTGGAATTCTGGGGGCAAGATATGCCATCAGATGTGTGCCTTGTGAGTGCATGGGCCCCAATCATCTCCCAGAAGCAAATGGATAATCAGCTGACACCACTGTCCTGAATGCTTGGCTTGATGGTTTGGAAGCAAAGTGACAATTGGTTCTGAGAGATTTTTAAAGTAACCATAATTAGTAATGATTAAAAAAAGAATAATTGGTATAATGAGAGGGACCAGGGATAATTAGAACTCACAATGACGCTGCTGGTGTGAAGAGGAGTTAGAACAGGCGTTTCATTAAATGAGATCAATGAGGAAGGATATTGGAAACAATGAGTTGAAATGTCTGCAAATCTGTCAGTGGAGATGTGGGTGAAAACTGCTGATGTAGAATGTAAGAGTGCTTACCCAGAAGAATTTGCTCACAAAGAGATTTATTTCTTTTTTAGTATTATTCTAATGATATATATAGTTTAGTCTAGGCACTGAAAGGCATCAGGAAAAATCTGCACTGACTAGTTGATTAGGCCACCCATAGAAAAGGAGTTTAAACTGGGATGTTTACTATCATCTTTACATATTTCTGTGATATTAGTTTTATAATGAGCATATATTACTTTTGCAAACAGAAAAATATGTATGCAAGTTTTGAAACTCTAAACTTTGGAACAAAAATATACATCTATATGTAAAATTTGAAATTCTATATAAATCTTTTGAAAAGGATTTGAGGTTTCTGATATCATGCAGGGTTGGAAAATGTTAGACATAGTAAATAGTTTGGGTTTTGTGGGCCACAAAGTCTCATTGAGCAACTACACAACTCTGCCATTATAGCACACAAAAAAGCCATAGACAACACATAAATTAATCAACAGGGTTGTGTTCTAATAAAACTTTTCTAAAAAGACTCAGCAGTCCCAGATTTGACCCACAGGCCATAGTTTGCCAACCCCTGAAATAATACGCACATAGAATGAAATAGCCAATTGACGAGAAGTAAAACACAAGACAAAGGCACTCTCTCATGTTTGCTTGGTGAGAGTCATTGAAAGTAATTCTGGGTGCAATCTGCATCATATGTTAAAATTTTTAAAGAGAAAAAAGAAAATAAAAAGCAAAGCAGAGAAAGGAAGCGATTATTTCAGACAATCTAAGGTTACAGAAGCTATTGACTTTATCCATACAACTTACGTTGGAACTTCCTTGAAGTCAAGGCAAAGACAAAAATATGAGAGCTTTCATATCTCCCAATAGCAGATAAAATGAAACAGCCTGTGTAACAGGAAAAATAGCCTTTTCCCACTTTTTGAGCTTTAAAAGAATCTTGTTTTCTGCCCTGGCTGGTGTGGCTCAGTGGATTGAGTGCTGGCTTAGGAACCAAAGGGTTGACAGTTCAAGTCTCAGTAAGGGCACGAGCCTGGGCTGTGGCCCAGGTCCCCAGTAGTGGGTGTGGGAGAGGCAACCACACACTGATGTTTCTCTCCCTCTCTTTCTCCCTCCCTTCCCCTCTCTCTAAAAGTAAATAGATAAAATCTTTTTTAAAAAAAGAATCTTATTTTCCTTTGGGTCTTTATTTAGGGCAGTGGGACCAACTTGTCCCAATTTCCCTAGAGTTTGACCAGTTTTGCAATGAAAGTTTATCTCAGGAAATCTCTCTCTCCCAGTTTTTTGGGTTTTTGGGGGTTTTTTTTAGTGATTTTTTAAAAAGATTTTATTTATTTTTAGAGAGAGGAGAAGGGAGGGAGACAGAGGAGAGAAACAGCAATGCATAGTTGCCTCTCATATGGCTCTCACAGGGGACCTGGCCCGCAACCCAGGTATGTGCCCTGACTGGGAATCAAACTGGGACCATCTGGTTCCCAGCCTGTGCTCAATCGACTGAGCTACACCAGCCAGGCTCTATCCCAGTTTTAAAACTGAACACCCCACATCCCAAGAAACCCCTCAGTCTTGGGCAAATTGAAATGACTGCTCTACCCTAATTAAGTAAGGGACACTGGGTAATCAATGCAAGGAATGAGTTCTCAATGATAATACAATACTTACAAAATCAAAGAGTTCCTTCAGCACGTGTTCATTTTCTATAACAACCAAAAATAATGCCAACACACCAGTTGTCTAACATCCAAATATTTGTTGAGTACCTACCATGTACCAGTCACTGTAGATGCAGAGGTACATAAAATACTTAACTTCTCTTTCCCAGAGTCAGACAGCAGGTGCTAGGAAATGGAACGGTTGTCTGAGTTGATGAAAACATGAGGAGGAAGAGGGAGAGAAAATACTGGATTCTGGAGGAGCAGTAAATTGAATTGAACAGTGGGCTTCTAACATGCATGGCAGTGAGGGCTCTTGATTGTTCTCATGGTCACACTGGTAGAGAAGAAAGCAGGGGACACCTCAAGGAGGAGACACAGGCGTCCTCCATTGATACCTCAAAGACATTTCTGATGTAAAACTTCAGGCCTGAGATGTAGAGGCCACCTGCAATCTCAGAACTTAGGCTAAGCGAATAAGCTAAAATTTGGAGTTCCTTGGTGACCCATGGGACTCGAGGAGAACTCAGGATTCTTGGAGGACTCAGTGCTCATTAGACCCACCTGTCAGTGTCTAAGCTCTAACCTCCCCTAGAAGATGGTGTCCTTCACATTCTTCACAGAAACTGTAAAACTTTACCTCAACCCTATGTCAATCCCTGACCCTTTCACCCTTAGCTGTCATTAGCCTCAGTTTCCCTCCCACTGAACTGCATACTTCTCCTTGGGGAACGCTCATCACCTTTAACATATGCTACACCATCAAGGCCCTTATTTCCATAAAGGCATGGACTGTCTCTACTCCGTTCACTGCCCCTTCTGGTGTAGAGCTACATGTTCTCAATAAATATGGCTGCATAAGCAAATAAAATGTTCATCCTTCAACCAAGACTAATCATCCTTCTGGCTCTTAATTCTACCCACTCCAAGCACCCTTGGACACCTTGCCATAGTGGGGGGAGTGTCTTTCCCCAAATCTAGCAACAAGAGATCACCTTTCCTTCCCTTGAGAAAAGATGATGATTAAACATTCTAAGATTCAAGGGGCTATAGATATGGTGCAGGATCTTGGAAGGGGTAGGATTCCAAGGCGGCCCCCATGATTCCCTGCTCTAATCCCCAAGACTACAAATATGATGCAAAATCATTATCTTATATGGAAAAAGAGATGTGGCAGGCATAATTATGGTTACTTACCACTTGACTTTGAGTTCATTAAAAAAAAAACTGAGACAAATACCATATAATCTCACCTATAAGTGGAACTTAATGAACAAAACAAACAAATGAGCAAAATAGAACCAGAGACTTGGAAATAAAGAACAAACTGACAGTGATCAGAGAGGAGAGGGGAGGAGGATAACAGGGGAAAGAAGGGGAAGGGGCAAGTCAAGGAACATGAATAGAGGACTCATGGGCACGGACAATGTGGTGTGGAGGGGGAATTGACTGTGGGAGTTGTGGGGGAGGGACAGGGCAAGAGAGAGCAACGGGGGAAAAAGACAGGACAACTGTAACTGAACAACAATATTTTTAAAAAACTATTATCTGGTGAGCCTAATCTAACCCTGTGAGCGCTTTAGAAGTTGAGCATTTTCTGAAGCTTGTAGCAGAAGGGTAAATCAGACATTCCAAAGAAAAGAAAGTCTCAACATGTCATTTATGGCTTTAAATATGAAAGGACTATGTATAAGGACTGGAGAGGGGCCAACAGCCAGCCAGGAAACTGGGACATCAGTCCTACTACAACCAGAAGGAACTAAACTCTAAGGCTAGAAGTTGTTTTTTCTCCAGGGCCTCCAGATGAGAGCTCAACACAGCTGACAGAAACAGAGGACCCAGCTGAGTCCATCCAGACTTGTGACCCACAGAACCATGAGATAGTAAATGTGTGCTGTTTTAAGCCACCAAGTTTGTGGTATTGGCTACACAACAACAGAAAATTAATGCCACAAGTTATCACCACCGGGCTTTGTTTGATAGATAAGGAGACACAGGATTACTGAGAAACATAAAGAACAAAAGTAAGAAAACACAAGCCAGGGCATGTTTGCTCCAGAACTTCTGTCTATTTACTGTGGGACCCTCTTCCCCAAAGCTGGCTGAGAATTCCCTCTGAAGCCTTCTCCATATGAGACCACCTGAGCCCCAATGCACAGCCAACCCCAGGAGGAGAGGTATTGGGAGAAAGTTCATGGAAGTAGCAGCATTACAGGAAAGGGCACACAAGCTAATAAGGGAGCCCCTGAAGTCTATGACAAGTCAGAGAGTAGCCTGGGGTCCAGCTAACTCCCAGGTGCTCTGCCTATGGTGCTTAGCAAACCACACAGAAAAATTATGTAACCTGAATGCCCCCAGGCCTCACCAGCCTTAGGGCACAAATGAGGTCACATCAGAATTTATACTCATAATTTGCTTGCTCAGACCCCTTCCTATTGACTATATTAGTTAGGGCACAGAGTAAGTTGCTGGAATAGAAAGACTCAAAAACCTAGTAGTTCAAGCAGAGGACTTTCTTCACCTCTCAAGTGACACCCCAGAGATGGATGGTGCCCTGAGCAAGGAAGTAACTTTGCTCCACAAAGTCACTCAGGGTTCCAACTTCTTTCTACCTTGTTGATTTCTGAGATGTTATTTCCATTCAAATCAGAGCTCATGCACCACCTCTAAGTCCATGTTCCAAACTCCAGAGATAAGAAAGAGAAGTAAAGGCCAAGTAATTTCCTTTTAAGGAAGTGACACATCACTTGCTCTGCTATTCCATTGGCAAGAACATGGTCACACCTAGCTATAAGAGAGCCCGGGAAATTAAGCCTCCCCTGGGCAGCCTAGGGAGTCTTATTACTAAAAGAAGGGAAGAATACCTTCTGGGAAGTTATGAGGAAGCAATGTGACACCACCCTGAGTTCTGCTGGGAGCCCTGGGGGATGTTTCACCTGTGCTTGCACATGGCCTGAGTACCATGGTGCCTGTGTACCAGCTGGGCCAGTGCTCTGGGAATCAGCAGAGAAAGCACTGCCCTAACCTAGGGGCACATACCCTTGTTTTCCCAGCACTATGTGACTGTCTCAGTTCGGGATCCCTTAAAGCAGGGCCAGAGGCAAGGTTGCTCTGTCAGGTGACAGTAGTCATTTGACAGATGATTTCAAGAAGTAAGAGTGAAGAAGCAGGAGGGAATAGGGGAAGGACGAAAAGGCAATAGCTGTCTGTTGCTGACCTGATTACTGCTGTAGGTAACTAGGGCCCAGCCCCACTATAGATATTCTGAGTGATTGTCCCTCTGAAAAGCAGAAGCCTGGGACGTTTATCCACCACCTCCCAGGTCCATGAAGGGTTTATCTCCCCTGCCTGCCTGAGGGCTGATCCAACTCTCATGGAGGAAGAAAAGCAGAGAGAAGGCAGGCACTTGAAGTGGGACACTGTCCACATGCGTGAGAACTGCCCACCATAGACGAGAGTGGGCGCTGCAGGAATTCACAACCAAAACCAAACCTCCAAGACAACCTCATTCTGCCCTTCCAACCTCAAGCAGACCACTGAAAAGACCGTCTCAGCAGTTCTCTTCACCGAGTCCTTCTACTGCCCCCAACAGATGGGAAGGACTGGGAGGCCAGGACCTTGGAGAACACTGAATAACAATGCAAGAGTTTTCAAGCCTTGCTATAAGCGATTTCAGCTTGGTTAGCTTTTTAGGACACTGCAAAGAAATTGGATGTGGAGGGGCAGGTGCGGGAGCAGCCGCTGGGCCTGGAAGGCTGCCACACCACCTTCGAATGAAGAGCAGAGGAGCAAGCTCATTAACAGTGCCAGATCATTAGCTCCTGGTCCCCAGGGCACGATCACTGAGTTTGGCCTTTTTTTTTTTTTTTGGTTTGTGTCTCTGCGGAGGGGCTCTGAGGCTCCAGCCTAGGCCAGGGCTCTCATCTCAGGAAGGTGATACAAGCTACCCTTCTGGACAGAGGAGTCTGGTAAATATTGTTTGGGCATAAAAACAAAGGCTACCATTTCCTGGAGGCATCCTCTGCTTAGGTGGGAAAATTGAGGCTCAGAGAGGTTAATTAACTCGTCCAGGGCACAAAGTCTGAAAGTGGCAGAGCCAGAGGTCAAAGCAAGTCTACTTAGATCCCCAATCTTGAATCTTGCAGGATGGATGGGAACAGTCCTCCATGGCCAGCGGCAGGATCTGAGGATGTACCATGTGGAACCCAACCACGGGCAGAGGGTGGTGCAGGTTGTTCAAGAATGCATTGGTGGACCTTTGTGCATTAAATAAATTTTCTTGCCAATATTTTTTGAATGCCTCTTATTTGTCAGGCTCTGGGATGGAGGGGGAATGAGAGAAACTGGGACCCAGCTCTCACAAAGGGTAGGGAGGGGATGCCAACAGGGGCCATTTAAGATGGTGGTGGTACAGGGAGGACAAAAAGAAGAAGACAGAGTGTGATGGTGATGTGGGCTGCAGAGCCTCTCTGAGGAGGAGGCATTTGCCTGAAGCCTGAATGGTGAGAACGATCCCCTGCGAGGTCTGGGGAGAGAGAATCCAGGGACAGAACCCACAGAAGCCCCGACGCAAGTAGACTTAGCGTCTTTGAGACTTAGAAACAGGTGTGTCTGGGGAGTGTGAGCAAGGTGGGAGTGGCACGAGAGAAGGCCAAAGACGTGGCAGGCACCTGAGCCCACCCCACAAGCTGAGCTCCAGGCCCCCTCTCTGCCTCTCATACTGGACTCCAGTTTCCTGTGCCTCTAACCTTCAGGTGCCTGGCATAGGTTCAGGCCCAGAATCAGTGCTTTTCTGGTGTCCACTGAACCAATCTGACCTGGCCCCATGAGGGGAAGGTGGTACTCTCAGCAGGGTTTGGGTGACAGCCCCTAAGGCCACCTGGTAGTGAAGAGCAGGTCCAATGAGCTGAACTGATGGACTGGCATGGTTTCCATCTGGACCTGGAGCCACTGAGACCTTTCCACCTCGTGCTCAGGAGTCCTGTGTCCTGGCTGCTCCTGGATTGGGCAGAATTCTGTCCCTATGCCTGGACCCTCCTCCTCCAGGGCCACTGGTTTGCTTGCTCACTTCTTTTAGGACTTTTCTTAAACATTACCTTCTGAGAACCCTCCCTGGTTGTGCTTCCTCCAAACCCCAGGACTTCTATCCCCCTTGTCTACCTTATTTTCTCCAAAGTGCTTATCACTCTTAACATGCCATATGTTTTAGATATTGACTTTGTCTCTTGCCTATCTCCCACACACTAGAATGTAAGCCGAGCTCAATAAATCCTTATTGTATGAAAGGATAGATGGATGGATGGATGGATGAATGGATGCTTCCAAAGCCAGATGACTCATGAGGAACTGGTGGGATACCAGGTAAGCAGTGGCAGCCTCAAAATAAGACCATTTCCATCTCAATAAATGTATTCAACCTTTGCTAATTAGCACATCTAGAAGGAAGCTATTGCTACATGTACTTTGCATTTTATGCTTGAGTGTTGTTTTTATTTTGAATTCATAGTGGCAGATCTGGGGAACACCATAATTTTTTCAATTCTTAAAGCCTTTAAACCCAACCTTAAATACTGCAGATGTCCTTTCTGCTAACTCTTAATTATAAAATAAAGTCACCTAGTGAAAAGCTCAACTTCCATTGCCTATATATATTTTTACCTTTCCTCTAAAATTTTGGGTCTATATCAGTTAAGCCTCAGTCTTTCATTTGAGTCCATTTTACCTGGCTAGATATGGTTCAGTAAAATACAGATTCCTGGGGCCAGTGGGTGCGGGGCCAAGCCTGGGTACAGATCCACTATGAGAAACGTCAGTCTCGGGGGGAGGAAGATGGCGGCGAGTTAGGAGGAACAGAGTTTACGTCCTCCTACCCACTGGTTGATTTTCTGAGGAACGGGGCGAAAACGCAGCAGTATTCCAACACATATGATGATTGATGCCCAAGATTACAGGGGAATTTGAACATTCACAC
>PVJI01017764.1:0-34869 GCA_004026765.1 Micronycteris hirsuta | reverse complement strand
GTGAGGTTAATGATGCGCAGTTTCAAATCTACAACCACCATAAAAAGAACACAGAGGTTTAGCAAGTGTATCAACTTTAGGGATAAAGTGGAATGTTAAAAATTATCAATCCAAAAGAAGGCAGAGTGCAAAGAAAGGGAAGCAAAGGGAAGATGAGAAGGACAGAAAAAAGAGATGATTGATTCATATCCAACCACACCACTGATTATAATAAATGTAAATGTGCTGAACGTATCCACAGAAAGGCAGAAATTGTCAGACTGAAGAAGAAAGCAAGATCTAATTATGTGCTGTTTACAAGAAACTCTTTAAATGCAGTGTCTTTTGATGTTCATTTTTGTATTGTGTAGTGAAAAAGTGCTTACCAAGCAATTTGAAAATGGGAGAAAGTTTAAACTGCTCAGATAATAAGCAAATCTTCAAGAATTTTGGACTAGTAATTTTTCTTCCAACAATTTATGTCATTTTTTTAATCCACTAGAGCAAGTAACAAGACCAGTAACAGGGCTATACTTTCTTAGCCATCAGTCTGTTTCTGTGTATATAAATTTGCTCATACATTCATAATATAACAAAAAGTCCATAATTCCTCAGTTTTTATTAATTAATAAGGTTTTATTACGTAGAAACTTTTGTGTATAAACACTTCTTGTTCTTTCAGAGAAGAAAACTGCATTTTTATTGTACTTTCTGAGAATAATTAGTACATAGTAATATAAATAAGGATAAAATTCAACTGTTTCATTTTTAACTATGCAAGAGATGATGTAGTCAATTGTCTTTATGAAACAAATTATTATTGAAAAACCTCCAAATTCAGCATGAAATGAATCGAAACTCACATCTGAACTCTAAGGTAATTGGGTATATTTCAATCCACATACTTAATCATCTTCAGCAAATAGAATTTTTTGAAAAGTTACTCTTTCATGATAGTATGAAAACCAGGCCTCATCTGCAAGAGAAGCTTTCTGGAGAAACCGTCTTCAGGAGTATGAACTGTCTCTGTTGCAGGTCATCCGGAAAGGAGAAGTCAGCTGCTGCTGGATCTGCACGGCCTGTAAAGAGAATGAATATGTGCAAGACGAGTTCACCTGCAAGGCCTGTGACTTGGGCTGGTGGCCCAACGCAGAGCTCACAGGTAGGGAACCTCGTGCCTCTGACTGTTGGCCTGTCCAACGTGTCCACTCTTTACAGTGTGAGCAGTCAGCTCATCCCTTCTGATGTTCCCTTACAGCGTGCCCTCTCTAACGCTCCTGTCAAAGAGCATATGCAAACCTCTTACGAAGTTCCCATGGCTCACACTGAAAGGGAAGTTTATTTAAGTCTAAACAAAACTGTATTGAAAGAGTATTCTGGTGGGGAAGGAGGTTATGGGGTGGAGGGATGAGCAAAAAGGAAAAAGGACTCATCGACATGTACAGCAGTGTGGTGATGGTGGGGGGAGGGTATAAATATAAGGGGACTAATGGTAATGGAAAAAAATATAATGAAGATGAAACTTAAAAACAAAACAAAACAAAAAAGGGTATTATGCTACACCCATAGTTTTGTTTCTGTGTTAAAATTTTATTTGAAGCTATTTCTAATCACTTGAATTCATATTTGCACATAAAAAGATGTTTCACTAGTAAAATCAGTGGGACTCATACGGATGGAGTATGTGAGTTTACTTGTTTCCTAAGAGCGATGCTCAGGTGTCTGTGTTTTGTTTCCCACAGCCCCTGGTTCACAATGGGAGATGTATTTCACAAATGCTTTGCCCAGATTTTAAGCTTAATAGGGCCATGGAAAGTTTGTCCTCTTAGTAATCTAACCCCTCATTTGAGAAAGAGGAAACTGAGGCCTGGGGAGGTGTATTTGTGTGCCCAAGTCATGCAAATAGTTAGAAGCAGAGCCCAGTTCACGGGCTGCTGATCCTGTGCCCCTTCCTGGCTACTAATGAAAATCATCCGAGACGGTAACATTCCTGATTATTGTTCCCTTTTTTTCTTGTTTCCAAATAAGACCATAAAACTAAGAAATTATGTAGCCTATTCAAAGCACATCGAAAATGGCTGGGTTAATAGAACTAGGTCACATAATTAAAATGATACTTATTAAGTAGAGTGCTTTGTAAAATGTCAATCCTGTTAGAAGGAAGTAAACTAAAATGAGAACCAGAAATGTGTTAGAAACCACCTCATACAAAGGCCTTTTTAAAGAAAAGGAAATTATATCAGGATATTGTTGAAGGTACAAATTGTATCTCACTCGTCTTTTTATTCTCTAGCTGAAAACTGTTTTTCAACTTTAATGAGCCTAAAAATTACCCAGGAATTACCCACCTGCAGAGGTTCTTACGTACTTGTTCTGAGAGGGGACCCAGCAGATTCTGAGGCACTTAGTTCCGATCCCATCGTTACAGAAACATTACTCTCTGGCTCATGGCCTGGTGCCTTGACTATAATAGCTTTTAAATAAATATTTGTTCTGTTGAGAGAATTAAAAAGACAGGACTCACCCCAGTTCATCTAGGTCAATGCAGTTGGTGAATAAGGAAGCCACTATGAGGATCCAGAGCTTTTTTTCCCTGGTTCTAACTCTTTCTCACTGTGCCTTGTATCTAGCGGTTGTATGAAATGGACTGGCTTGGAAAAGCTTATCCAACCTCTCTTTGGACACAGACCACCTCTCCCACTCATTCCATGTCTTTCTTCACGCCTTTATCCTCTTTCATAGTGTGTGCTTCCTGCTGGGACTTTTTGTCTTGAGTAAGCAGGTCCCCTAAGATCACCACTGGGCTTGAGAACTGGGTTTGACTTCACAGTCAGTCGATTCTGCTACCAGACTGAGACCACTGCTGACTAGGAAGAGGCTCGAAGACAAAATGAGCCTCTTCCTCAGGCTGACCTGAGATATCAGAAGTCTAGCCTTTGGGTTACAACAGTTTTTTCTCTTGTCTACATTTTGTGCAGCTTCCCCAATCTTTTCCTACTACTCCATTTTCACATTAATTGGGGCTTAACTCATAAGTGAAAAAGAATTACTATCCTATTTTAAAACATTAAAATACAAAATGATCTAGTATGTCATAATCGTGGAACTCAAAGTCATATTTTTATTCTGTAGAGATCTTCCATTGCGGGTATCTTGTCGGCCCACTGACAAATGATCACCACCGTGGATCAGGGCACTTTGACTTAGCAAATATAACAATATTCTCCTTGACCATAAATAGATGAATATTAATGCAGTTACCCTTCTAAAGAATGTAATGCATGACCATCCATCACATGTACAATGGTCACTTTCATATTCAAGTGAGTTGAGCCCAGCAGCAGCTCAGACGGCCTTTGTGTGGCAATGGGCAAGTGTCTCATCCATCCAGGTTACTTTGCAAATCTTATGTGTAGGACCTTTTAGCACGCCTCACACAAGAATTTATACTTACTGTTAATTGCCGTCTGTTGTTTCTTATCCCTTTGCTCTCATCCATGATGGAACATTGGCCATTTATTTTGTGCTGTCTCAGGTTCAGAGCGAGGGTGCAGCACCTGGTGATGTGGTGTTGGTGGTTGCCATGGGAACGGAAGCTGTTTTAAAAAAACTGCAGAGAATACCAAAAATCAGTAGAAAAACTCAGAGGATTAAATGCATTGCCTTCAACTAGGTATTTTATTTTTGTAGGAAGATTTTATTTTTTTAATAAATTTTAGCGAAGATGAGAAATTATTCTTTCTGGGAAATGGTGTTTTTTATTGAAGAGAGTTTGTTAAAATACGTTTAAAATTATGAGATAGCTGTTCTCCATATATGCTCCAAAGACTCTAACGTTGTGAATAAAAACATGTATAGAAGTGAGTTTTTATTTTTATTAGCATATGGTTTTTGGCTATGAAGAAAAATTGGTATATTTCTAGAGGAAGTGATTTCTAAATCTGTTAATAAGTTTCTCATATTTTCTTTTTGGGAAAAATGCACATTTTAATTCGGCATTTAAAGTTTATACTTTATTTTTTATGATGCATAAACAGGAAGCTCTTCTGCCATAATATATAACTTGACAGTAGTTTAACAATTCATGAGCTAATTACATAGAATTCAATGCTACTTATTTCTTTTAAAAAGCCAAATAGTGTAAGAGAGTTCTTCAGAAAGCTAGACTACACTAAATTCAATCATCAAAAATATAAAATGCTAAATTATAAAAATTAACTAATTTTAACTATTTTCTTCATTGCAATAGTTGTTGTGACTTCTTATGCTATCTACTCATTCATTTAATTTTATATTATACACTACCGTCTGCTTAATGTCAGGCATTTTTTATTTTTTGAGCAACTGAGGATATACAGGTAAATAAAACAAGCTTTATATCATGGAGGATGATCTTCATAAAAACTAGACATGCAAATAGTTAATTATGATATAAGTCCTATAATAAGAATATGTGAAAAATGTCATGTGAACACAGAATAAAAAAGCCATTACTTTTCCCAGGAAAGAGAAAAACCTTTACAGGGGAAGAAACATTTGAGTTGGGCATTGAATAACAAGTAGAATTTTACCTTTAGGTAATTCATGCTAATGTAATAAGATTAAAGAAAGCCTTTCAATGAAACCTTAAGTAATCACCAAGTATTACTGTAAATATTATTAAATGCCCAAGATACTTTGAATAAAATAATTTTGGCCTTTATTTTTTTATTCATATTAAATTCATCTTTACCTAATTGAGAAGAAGTCCAATAGTAAATTTTAGCTTCTTCCATTGCATTTGGATCTTATGGGTCAGCCAAAATTTCTTTCAAAAATTGGAAATAATCCCTGGTCATTGGGTCAGAATTATGACCACGTCTCTTAGATTTTGTTCAGTGATTTGTAGTCTGCTTGAAGAAAACTGACTTGTCAGATGGCTCTGGATTCTCGGAATCCATGGAAACTGTCTGGTTCTTAAGTACTCAGGTCTTCAAACATAGTATGCACGACCCCCATAATATCTTCTCCATTTGGATGCTGAGGATCAGGTAGATTCCTCAGCAATTTTGAAGGTTATCTCCACCTCTTCTAGACCTGGGATTTTCAAATACACCTAGGGGTGTATTTGAAAACTCTTCTCTTTAAACCTCAAAACAGGACAACAAAGTACATTATATTACATATTACATTACATAGATGGACAATATGGATATTACAGCTAATTCCCTAAAGATATCAAATTAGTGATTCTCAAATTTAGAATGTCTAAACAATAGAAAAAAAGAAAAGAAGAATAAGAAGAAAGGTGGGGGAGAGAAGGAATACTTTAAGACGCTTATTCAAAATGTTAATGTTCGGATATAATCCCTAGGGGATGCTATTTTGGGTTGTCCTGGATTGGCATTGAAAAACCCAGTTTCCACATAAGGAAAATAATTGAAGATCTTCATAAGAGATAAAACAATCATAGAAGCAGTCATAAGTATATTGTTTTGAGGTATTGTTATGACAAACTGCTACTGTTACAAACACAAGAATACTTGTATTCCCTTCTAGCATTTAAAAATTTTTTCACAGTTTGAGTGATTTTATTAAACCAGGGTATCTGATGTTCTATCAATAGTGAGATTATTGGTGGACATAAAGGCACCTCTATCAAGAAGAAAGTGTTGCTTCCCTCAGAAGTTCAGGGGAAGGACGGGGGTTCTTTGGTGCCAGCATCTTCTATCAAGTTAAGTCATTGGGCAAATTTTAACTAGATGCCTTTCTGAGCTTTGGTTAATGTGGAACATTGGTTCTTTAAATGACAATTCTGTTTGCAGTTTTATAGGGTATTTTTGGTCAACAGGCTCCCAAATCATAGAGAATAGAGTCCCCTTTTTATCGTTTTACCTAAAGATTCATAATTACACTAATTTCTAGTTTATTTACTTTTATACTCCATCAAATGTCTAGTCACATATAGAATACTTATGAGTCAGTAGTTATTTATTTTAAATCATTCTCTGGTTTAATTTCCCTAATTCAGGTTTGAGCCTATTCATAGGAAGAGACGATATGGTCCTTCCTACTTCAGTTCTTGAGTCCACCCCAGAATTTTTTGAAGGTTTCCTAAAGTCTATCTTTCATCTTTACTTAGTTTATAATTTTGAATTTTTACTTAAAAAAGCTTCTGAAATTGCCTTATGTAATGCATTTTCTACTTTCATCTTTAAAATTTTACGCTACTGGGTTATTTAAATCTTCTCTTTTCTAATTTGCTGCTTTTAAACATTTTCCTCCAGCAGGCTAACAATTAATTGAATTAATTGGTATAAATCTGTAATGTGGGACAATAAGTATCTAATAAAACTCCTGAGTTCTGCAGAAAATGTTTTGCTTCTATCTCTGAAGTTTAGAAAAACCATTAATTATAGCTCTTAATTTGGCTCAGAGTCTTAATTCAACTTTCATAGATCTGAGTTGTGTTCTACATATTTAAAATGTGGTATTCTTTTCTAATGAAAACTCTGAGGACAGAGTAGCTTATTTAAAAATACAGGTAAAGTTACATAGAAAAAGAGAAATGCAAAGAGGGATTCTTTCAGGAGATTGCCAAGGCCTTGACAAGGACTACTTTGTAATTTGAATTTTGTTTTACAATCTCCGTGTGCCAATTAAAAAGCTAAAATTGACTATGTAATGGTATTTTATTTTCTAATTTGTCTACAAACCCTTTTAAATATTTTTTTTTATTGTGTCATATCAAAGGTTCTCCTTAACGGTCATTGTTATTCTATCTGTCTATCTATCTATCTACTCATCTTTCTAAACTTTATCAAGGAAATCAGAAGATTTAAAATGAAAATGTGACTTTTTATAGGAAGCAGAAGTTATTCCAGGAAGAGATTGAGACTTGGACATAAACAAACCCCTGACAGACAAGAGAGAGAGGCCACTAGGATCAGTCAACAGTTTGTGCTTGTGAATGGTTGGCATTCATTTATTAAATGTGAGTCTGTTCCTGATTGGATGATTATCAAAGCAAGTGCTGACACTGATTGGTTGGCATGCAAAAACATCTTCACTAGGAGGTTCTGTTGTTGATCAACCGAACAGGTTTAAAGCAGGTTCTGGTGGTTCCTTGTTACCATGCCTCCAGAACAGTGTCTTCTCCTAAATTTATGGAAATATTTTTATTCTCACAATTTGGCAAATACTGGCATAGACCAAACACAGAACTCTGTTAAAGAGTTGTCTCCAGGACCTGAGACATTTTTTCTGTGTGTGAAACATAAACAGATTTTAGTGTCTGTCTCAAAGGCAAAGATTAGCCAGGCATTTAGGAACACAGCTCTGCCTCTTTTTTCAGAGATGGGTGAGGAGAGATGTCATTGTTCCTTGGTTTGTCTATCAGAAGCCGATAACTAAGAGGTGCTCAGAGGTCACATACAGATCATACATAGCTAAAGGGGTGAGACTTAAGATAAATAATGTAATATGTGGTAAATAGAATGTGAATGCTTCCAGAGAATTGAAGTGTATGTTTTTTTAGGAGAAAATTTTATTTATTTATTTTTTATTATTTTTGAAGTGTATTTTTAAAATTACTTTATTGTTGTTCAATTACAGTTGTCTGCATTTTGCCCCCACCACTCCCTCCCACCCTAGCCAAATTCCCCTCCCTCCCTTGCTTCCAGCCTCTCCCTTGGTTTTATCCATGTGTCCTTTATAATAGTTCCTAAAAATCCTTCTCCCCTCACTCCCCTCCCCCTCTCCTCTGGCTATTGTTAGATTGTTCTTAATTTCAGTGTCTCTTGTTATGCTTTTCTTGCTTTTTTCTTTTGTTGATTATGTTCCAGTTAAAGGTGAAATCATGTGGTATTTGTCCCTCACTGCCTGGCTTATTTCGCTTAGCATAATGCTCTCCAGTTCCATCCATGCTGTTGCAAAGGGTAGGAGCTCCTTCCTTCTCCCTGCTGCATAGAATTCCATTGTGTAAATGTACCATAGTTTTTTGATCCACTCATTTACTGATGGACACTTATGCTGCTTCCGGCACTTGGCTATTGTAAATTGTGCTACTATGAACATTGGGGTGCATAGGTTCTTTGGGACTGGAGTTTCTGAAGTGTATGTTTAAAATACGCTGCTGGCCAAGAAAATGCTTGTCTGTGAGCTGGACTTACTTCTAGACAATACTTAAATAATAACAAAAACTTTATTAGTTTATTTCTTACTAACTTACCTAATGCATCCTCACCATTTACCCTTCTCTGGAAGCATAGTTTAACTCCCTTCATTTTCTTTCTCTTTCTGAAAGTGTAGAACCAAGTGTTACCCACAGAGTGTCATCCTTGTATGTTGCTGGTGTTGGAAGAAAAAGATTATTTTTACAGGCTCAAGTAAGTCACATTAGGGCTGTGATACAATTAGGTTTCGAAACATGATTTTCCAGAGAAAACAATGGTGTATTTTTATTTGTACAAGAGTAAAGCATTTTTAAAAGCATTAAGATAACATAAGCCATGGAAGATGTGAGTTTAGCTATGCCTCTGGTAGCTACAAAGCCCTATTATTGTTGATTAGTAGAAATCTTGGATACATTTGAAACCATTTTTCTCCTCACAGGCTGCGAACGCATCCCTGTCCGCTACCTTGAGTGGAGCAATATCGAATCCATCATAGCCATCGCCTTTTCCTGCCTGGGCATCCTCGTTACCGTGTTTGTGACTCTCATCTTCGTGCTGTACCGGGACACACCCGTGGTCAAGTCTTCTAGTCGAGAGCTCTGCTACATTATCCTCGCTGGCATCTTCCTGGGTTACGTGTGCCCTTTCACTCTCATTGCCAAACCGACCACCACATCCTGCTACCTCCAGCGCCTCCTGGTTGGCCTCTCCTCTGCTATGTGCTACTCTGCTTTAGTGACCAAAACCAACCGCATTGCGCGCATCCTCGCGGGCAGCAAGAAGAAGATCTGCACCCGGAAGCCCAGGTTCATGAGTGCCTGGGCACAGGTGATCATTGCCTCCATTCTGATTAGTGTGCAGCTAACCCTGGTGGTCACCCTGATCATCATGGAGCCCCCCATGCCCATTCTGTCATACCCAAGTATCAAGGAAGTCTACCTTATCTGCAATACCAGCAACCTGGGTGTGGTGGCCCCTTTGGGCTACAATGGACTCCTCATCATGAGCTGTACCTATTATGCCTTCAAGACCCGCAACGTGCCCGCCAACTTCAATGAGGCCAAATATATCGCCTTCACCATGTACACCACCTGCATCATCTGGCTGGCTTTTGTGCCCATATACTTTGGGAGCAACTACAAGATCATCACTACCTGCTTTGCAGTGAGCCTCAGTGTAACGGTGGCCCTGGGGTGCATGTTCACTCCCAAGATGTACATCATTATTGCCAAGCCCGAGAGGAACGTCCGCAGTGCCTTCACCACCTCTGATGTAGTGCGCATGCACGTCGGCGATGGCAAGCTGCCCTGCCGCTCCAACACTTTCCTCAACATTTTCCGACGAAAGAAGCCAGGGGCAGGGAATGCCAAGTGAGTAGTCTGACCCGGTCTGTTCTCTCTCTCTCTCTCTCTCTCTCTCTCTTTTTTCTATTTGACTAAATTATGTCTTCACTTTCTCCAATGTTTTTTTATATTTTCTTAACCTTTTTTCATTTTCTGTAATATTACCTTCTGTTGGAGTAGAAATGTCTGCTTGTTTTCATGCCTTTGAAAGAGCCAGGAGCATGAAGCAACAACCAGCTGATCATATCCTTATTCTGACCTAGAATCTGCAGCCTCTGTTCTGCCAATAATTTTTTCTTTTTACATGGGCCCTCGCTCTATGGAGCATCAACACCTCTCTGAGATCTGGGTCAGAGATGCAAACTCTTGTCCTGATTTTTAGTTTAGACCATAGTGAAGATCTTTTCTGGTTTATTATCACTCTAGAGCCACATCATTACTAATCTGGGATGTGAGGAAGGAAACTAAGCACTTGGGGAAATTTTTCAAAATTTGACTGCAACTGAGCACCAAATATGTCCTGAAATAATTTCCTTTAAGCAACTGTCGTATCATGTCCCTCTTATTTACTAAACTTTAATGCATCTTATAATAAAGATGTTCTATAATGCTACACAGGAATTGAGAAAATTCTACTGCAAGGCCATGATCAAAATGGTTTCCTAGACATAAATTACCAAAAGAAATAAGAACCAGATAAAGGTGACAAGGCCCAAACTTGAGAGTCAGTGTGAACATCAAAGTCCAGATTATTCCATTCTGTTAATTTTTTGACAAATTTGTGTAATAAATTCCTTTCTTCTTATCTATCCTATCCTAGCTTTCCTATATTCTTTCTGACTCTGTATTGCAAAGAAGCACATGTTCAGTTTTATATGAGTCATCTTCTTCTGAGACCTGTGGAGCAGTTTCCATGTAACATGTACAATTTTGAAAATGACATGGATGCTGGAAGTTCTAAAGGAAATGGAATTGTCCAGAAATTAAGCAATTTCCCCATTAGCAGTATTAATTATACTTTTTAAAACAATCCTTTAAAATAAAGAATTATAGTAGTAGTTATTATAACATATACATTGCTGTATAACTATTCCACTTGCCTGAACAAGTCAGCAAGATAAGGGGGATGGCTGTTATTTTTCTCTCTATTGTAGTTGAGGACACTGAGCCTCTGTGAATTTGTGTGACTCACAAGTATAATTTCACTTAGTTAGTCATTCTTTTTTTATGTCTTAGCTGGCATGAAATTTCTCCTCTTAAAATATGTCCAAAAATCGATATGCCTTAGTTTTGTGTCTTTACATGCCAAACAGCACCAGGCATCTTTAAAGAAATCATATTATTGGTTTGATGATAAGATGAGGGAGTCCATGGAAAATGTATTTTTGAAATCCATAAAGTTATTTCAAGTGAGGACATCCCTAATTTTTTTCAGCATTAAGGATGAAGCAGTAATTTACACCTCCTTCTCACTGTATCAACTTCAAGTTCTTCAGAGGATGCTAATCATCAAAGTTGCTTAGTCTTTTTTTCCCTTGCCATGGTTTTTTATGTTGGCCAGCATCCCCTTAGCAGCCTCCTGCAGGGAATTATCAGCAAGCATGAGAGCAAACCAACAGTGCCATTAAATGAGAAAAAAAAATAGGCCATAACCACAGAGTCCAGATGTAAAACAGCATAACTGTTTTCATTGAGAGGAAGAGAACAAGAGGAAACAAACTGAAAATAAGGGAGAAAATACTCTTTGAACTGGAATGTTCAGAGGAATTAAGAGACATTCTTTTTTGCATCCCATATGGCTTTATGAGTGTTCTGTCCCACCATCCAGCATGATCTAGCTTCATGTCCATTTCTTTCCTGCCTTTATCATGGTCCTTTGGAAACTTTCATTTGATTTTGGTCATGGGTCATTCATGAATGTTCTCCTTCTAACCGCTTTAATGAAAAGAGAGAGCCTATATGATCAAGATATCTTGATCAGATTCCCAAGCATATGCACTGTTGGGAGTTCCCCCAGTGATTCTGGGTGCAGCCAGTATACAGACCTGCCCGAGAGAAGAGTGACTATCAGAGAGTACAGGGTGCTTGCCGCTGGGAGGCGAGGAAGCTAGCTGGAGGTTGCATGAACCAGGCTTAGCACCTCTGTAGCATCCAGGCATTGCTGTTCAGTCTGATCACTTTCTCACACCTGCAGATGCTTTCCTTCTAAGCTGACAATATCCTCTGCATTATTATGAATTTAGGAATTAGTTTCATTTGGGATCCTGCTTTTGAGAGAAAAATCAGCTTGGTCTAAATTGGATTGATTCTCTAGGAAGTGCTGGTTTCACCAGTAAGTTGTATATTTATTGGCTATAATTGATCAAGCACTATCAGATTATTACAGTTAGAAAAATACTCATATTAATAATTATAATATGTAGCTTTCTTATTAGAATCTGTAGCTTCTCCGAGGTGTACCGCACAACTAAGCTGACCCACACTGGGTATTTGAGGCTAAACTTCTATGGAAAACAACATTCGTTTATTCATTTTTTTCACTTATGAATACTGTTGCTTCTCTTATAACTCTCTCTGAGACTATAATTTTCAAATATAACATAATCTCAGTGCCTGTGTTTTCACTTTTTCATGCTGTTATGTTTTCCTTGTTTGTCACTAGAGTTATAAAAACTACAAACAATCTAATATTTTCTACAACAACAAAAATCCAGCAGTCTTGCCAACAGAAGCAAGGGGCTGAAAAACTCTAGAGAACAAACACATCACTGAATGAGTTTATTGCCATTCTGGACATGTAATTTCTACGTTTATGGTGCACTGAGGGTGTTCAGCAGTCTGCAGACAGAGCTATAAACACAGAACAGATGCTGTAATGAAGAGCTTCCAACCATCTATCTGTTCAAATATTATTCTGAGGAGTTACAAGTCTGACTACATTCTCTTAACAGGCTGTTTCTGAGACACAGGCTGTTTCTGGGTGGGGTGACATTGTGGGTCTGTTTTTGCAAAGTTTACCTCAATTTTTTTAAATTTCATTCACAGACAAATATCTGACTCATCCAAAGGTTTGGACACTTGTTTTACCTATTCCAAAATGCCAAGGCAGAAGAGTTTAATCGATAAAGTGGTTGTTTGGGTAACTTGAGTTAGTTAGAGTTAGAAGTTCTATTAAACATAATCCTACCCTGGAATACTAACTGAATAATATATTTGCCTTGACATTTCTAATTTTTTTAGCTGTTAGTTTAGTGTATTGGAATGGAAAAATATTCAGGCTTAACCTAATATAAAGATATCAATAAAATAATATCAGTAAAGATATCAGTAAAATTCTCTTTTGGCAATAAAAGAAAGATAGAAATCCATAGATATTCATAATTAAGTAAATTATTTAGATCCAAGTTACTTTTCACTTCTTTTTAAAGCCAAAATGAGTAAACATTATGCAACTGAAAAATTAAAATATTATGTAAACCATATATGTCCTTTTAAAATTATATCAATGATTCAATGTCAAACTAACATTTCTAGTTATTTTCTAGGTAAATAACCTCAATGAGTGTCAAACAATTCTATGGCATGTGGAGCTAAAATGTGACAATGCACTCCTATGACCTTTTACAATAATAACACTATGCAAAACTAAAACAATTGCAGTCACAAAAAAGGCACTAGATTGATACAAGCAAATAATTTTAAAACATAGGTTTCCAAGTAAATAGGATGTTATTGTGCTCCTATGATTGTTTCTTAAGCATTTGAATAAATGTTTATATTGAGAACTAGAAGTAAATGAAATACTAAGTAGGATGATGATGCTATGAGGAAATTTCACTCATGTTCTTCTAGAAACAATTTTTTGTCCACAAGTAGAGGTAAATAAGCCTACAGCTCTAGTGATTATGCCCTCGTAAGCATTTTAATTGGTCTGTCTTCTTCTGACTATGACAGGGAATATGATAGTCGGCCAACAGACATCGCAATCAAATAGAGATAACAGACTCTCTCTCACAGAAAATCTCACTCACTATTCTAGCCTGTAAATGAAAAACATCTGTCACTTTGAAGATATTTTTTCGTTAATAATACGATAAATGGCTTTAAAAGTTATTGCAATCCTTAACTTGCTTTTATAGTAAATATCAGAAGATTTTGTCAAAAGAAAATATTGTCATAGAATTTAATTATTTCATAGTAACATTTATGGGGGACCTACTGTTTATTCATTCATTTATTCAATCAGTCATTGTCTCAGTCATTGTAAGCTTAAAAGCACTTAGGTACTTGAGTGGTGCTAAATAATATTCAAGATAAAAAAAAGATATAAGAGGTAGGGACTGACTGCGCCAATCTTGCAATAGGAAGGGGGACATTCAAAACTACAACAAAATATACTGGATTAGGTGCCATAATAGAGGACCAGTAGAATATTATGAGTGTTCAGGGAAGAAAGAGATTAAGTTCAGCTGATGAAGCAGTATCTGTGGAAAGATGGGAAAAGATTTCTTAATAAAAGTGGAATTTGAACTTAAATGATGTTTTTCAACGGGAGACACCGTGCTGTGATGAGACCATTTTGTGGATGGAAAAAAATGTCAGTGAAATTTCAGTGCACTTCCAGGTCAGAGCATGGAATTTGGTGTGAATGAATTAAGGACATGAAACGGTGCAGTGGTGGGCAAATTCATAAGTGCAGAAAGAGGACAGATTATAGACAATGATCAATGTTCAAAGATGAACCTTAGGTGTTTTTTTTTTAATATAAACCACAGGATGCAGTAAAGATTTTTGTGAAGTTTGATGATCATGTGTAAGCTTTTTGGGAAGAGTTTGACTATAGAAAGACTAGTTCATAGAGTGCTATAATAGTGCAAATGACAGGTTAAAAATAAGTCTTAAACTAGAGCAGTAAAATGAAAGTGAAACCCAAAGTATGCATATGAAAAAGTTTTCTGGGCTTAATTTATTAGAACTGAAATATTGGTTTGTGGAGAGGAAGGAATGAATAAAACTGGTATACAACCCTCATGATTGGAGCCTGAGGGGCTGGAAAAAATACAGCTACTACAAAACCAGATCAGAACCATAGGAGTAGGACTGAGGAGGTGTTGGTGAGTTAGGTTACAGACTTACCCATTGAAAATGCTATAAAAGCTTCCAAGTAGAAACATTTTTAAGTTCTTTAGAAATTTAAGTCAGGTGCACAAGAGAGAAGTCTGAGCCAGAGTTTTAGATTTGAAAGCTCAATGATTGGAATATTTAGAGACTCCAAAACAGTGATTATGACATAAGAAAGAAAGAAAATGGGAGGAAGAACATTAGGAAACACACTTAATAGATTAGGAAAACCAGAATGCAAAAATCAGAAAAAAAGGGAGGGATCAAACAGAATGAGGAAAACAGAGGGACTGCAGTATTATGGACAACAGAGGAAAGAAATTGTGTCTTATGTAGCTTGGGTTGCCATAGTAAAATCCCACAGACTGGGTGGCTTAAACAACAGACACTTAACTATTTTACAGTTCTGGAGGCTGGAAGTCTACATAAGGGAGCCAGCATGATTGATTTCTGGTCAAACCTCTCCAATTGGGTTGCAGACAGCTGCCCTCTGGTTGTGTGCTCACATAATCTCTTGTCTGTGTAGGCATGAAGAAAGAGAGAGGGGAAGAGAGAGCTGTCTAATATTTCTTCCTATAAGAGCACTAATCCCACATGAGGCCCTCACTCCTGTGACCTCATCTAACCCTAATTACCTCCCAAAGGTTTATCTCTTAATGCTATTATATTGGGGTTAGGACTTCACATGTGAATTTGTGGGTGGGGCGGGCACAACCATTCAGTCTGTAATGAAAGGTAAAACTTGGGATCCTTGCGATACCCAAGGATGGAGACACTATGGTTATTTTTGAATGGTTTTAAGGGTATGATGTGGGTAGAATTTCTATTGCAGTAAGTTGGAGAGTTTGCTTTAAAGGAATTAAAAAGTTTAGATAGCACTTAAAGAGGCCAAAGAAGAGAAAGGAGTGGTATAACAGAGGAGAAATTTAAGCTTGTTTGTAATATTTGAGAAAGGAGCTGACAGAAAAAGAAAAATTGAAAATGTGAGAGATCATGTGTTTATGCTGGGCAGCCTGGCCCATTAATAGGGAGTTCATGTAATAACATAAAACTCTGCATTACACATTCATGCAAAGAGAGTTCTGAAAACCGAGGTCATGCATCACCATTGTTACCAGCTCACAATATCCACGCTGTGTAGAATGGAGGAGCTGTGTATCAGCTGAGAGTGGAGGCATGCAAGTGTTACTCAGTATGAGATGCAGGTGAGGAAGGACACCCTGTTGGACACGGCTTGGCAGCCTGTCCGAGCTTGGCCACAGCTAAAGAAAGATGAGGTCATTCGCATTCCATCTGTTGGCCTTAGCATAAAGTGTTAGCTACTCAAACGGGAAGCAGGCCAGGAGAACAACGCGTTTCTGAAGCTAATTCAATAGTAAAAATGTAGAAAGCTTGCAAAATGAAGAAAATAAGAAGACAGTACCTGTAATTTGAAAGTTTCAGTTCATGAGAACAGAGCCTGTAGGCTCATTGATTAGACTCCTTCGGCTGCAAGTTAGAGAAACTTATTAAACTAGCCTAAGCAAAAGGGGGCATAGTATTTCATAGGAAGAATATCAGGAACAATTTCAGGGATGTCATGGTAACAAAGGCTGGAATGTTTCTGGGCCACATCGGGGAGTGGATTTCGAAGGAGAAAAGTTCCAGGCCTCTATGTCATCTTCTGTTTCTCTACATGCCTCCTCACTTTCTCCTCACAGGTCTGATGGGTTCATTTTGTGGGCCCTTGCAGTGAGTCCAAGGACAGCCATCCCAATTCTCCTGAGTTCACATGTTATTAAAGGTCTAGCTACCCGAAGAGATTGCTTCAATTCCTCTCCCCAGGTGGTTCTACATAGCACCGAGAGGAACTGATTGGTTCAGCTGGACTCAGGGGTCGATCCCAGGTCTAGTTTGTGGTGGACAAAGGGTGGAGTCACTGAGTATAGCACTGTCTTCCAGAACCTCATCACTCCATTCCCCGTGGGTAGGATCAGGGAGGCAGTTTGCAGAGAAGTATGATTTCACGGAAGCAGAAACCCCAAATGGTCTACACCAAGATAATCCCACCCCCATCCAACCCCCATCCTTTCTTCCTTACCATTTAAGTAAGTCACTTCTGAATACCAGCATTTTATATTTAGAAACATTGACCAAAAAGAAACTACAAAACCTACCTACAGGTGACTAGCCAACCAACCGAAAAAGTAATCACCTACCCATGCAGGAGAGGCGTGCCTCTTCCAAATTCCGGTAGATAAACCAACGGAGGGAAAACACCTCAGTGCCGACACACCACTTATTGTGAGAGCGCGGGCGTAGAAGCAAACAAATTTAATGACTAGACCTTTTTTTGCTACTTTTCCAGAGATTCCGGGCTATGAAATATTTCTCAGGATCCTCAAAATGAAAAAATAATGAATAAAGAAGAGGAAAAAAGGTGTATAGTTATGTTTTTTGGAAAGGAAAATAGGCCATTATGACAATGGCTTTTGAATGAATTAAATTATATCATAAATTACAGGCAAACAATAAACTATTACTTATTGTTAACATTCATCAATAGAATAGAAAAATAAAATAATCAAATATTTAATCAAGTTAACCAAAAATGCGTCTGTAATTTGATTTTATTTCAAAGGGGTGGGGTATACTGCCTATAATCCAAGGCAATTTAACAATTCTCTCTATGCCGATTACCTTTAAGGTAAATGGAGAGTCAACTGCTAACAAAATTAGGCCAAGTCCCTGGCGATACTGCTAAACATATTGGAAAACAACTCTGAAAAAAAATCAATAACAGTAAGAAATAGTTTTCTTTCCCTGATTTTCCAGTTCTGAAAGTATATGCTGTTATCTTGCTCCTAGTAAATGTTGTCAAACACTGTGAGAATTAGTATCATTTTCTACTTGATTAGACTTTGCACTGTTTATGTTATTTGGCTTTGGTGTATATGGGATGGGGAGTAGAAAAAGTATCAATAAAAAAATGAAGACCTACATGATCAAGTAGAGTAAAAGAAATATGAGAAGGGGACAAGGGAGCAGAAGACGTGGCTGTGACTCTGTCACCAGCCAGCTCTGTTACCTAGACCATGGATTCTATCTCTTCTTGCAAGTGATAATATTTCAGGTGATTTTAGTAGGATTTCCATAATTCAGTCCTTTGTTTAAAAAATCTATGGAGGGACTGCTCATCTACAAATTGTGGGCGATTTCCAGGGAAGATCTACTGCACCGTCCATGTCCTCACAGAAGTTCAGGCAGAGCTGAGGACACCAGCAAGAAACCTGACAGCGACAATGAGGCAGGGTGAGGTCCTAAGACAGGGGAAGGCGTACAGCAGGGGCCTCGAACGCTGACCTTCCAATCAGGGAGGGTCTCAAAGGTCAATACTAAGTGGAAGAAGAGCTATGACCGTGGCTCCATTCCCTGGAAGCCCCACCATGCAGTGGGCTAATGTGAGGGAAGACACAGAGAGTGTTCTAGACCAAGAGACCAGGATGCGAGGGGATGTGGAGGCAAGAGAGGCCACAGCATGTTAGAAAGTGAAAAACACATTTTCAGTAGGGCCGACAGTAATTTCTTATTTAAAAATGTATGTTTAGCTTCGAATGTTTGAAGTCAAAAGTTATCCTAGGGCTGATCCTAGTATGAAATCAGTTTTGCTTTGATGGGTGGAGTGGCTTCAAGGCCTGACACCACCTTTTAAGTTTGGGAAGAGAGGCACTGATGACACATTCGCTCAGCAAATGACTTTTAAACACCTACTACGAGCCAGGTGTTGAAGCAAGTGCAGGAAAAATAGTGCTGAACAGATTAGATCTGGTCCCTGCTTTGTGGAAGTTGAAATATAGCCAAAAGACTAGACATTGAATGAGTAACCACAAGTGTAGCGAGTCGTTTTAAGGATGAGGAGCATCTGACCAGTCTTAGTGCATGGAGGCTGGAAACATTCCCAAGAAGAAGTCTTATTTCAGCTAAAACGTGTGAAGGAGAAAAGGGGTTAGCTAGGGAAGTGGGCCATATGGTAGATAAGACAAAGAACCAAAGTAAAGGTTCTGAGCAGGGAAAAACACTGACGGCTGAAGGAAATGAAGCAATCCCAGGATGCTGGAGCTGAGAAGAAAGGCTCGTGTGATGAAAAGAGACTGGAAGGGTTGACTAAGACCAGATTGTCCCGGGGCCTGGTCACGGGGCTTAGGAGCTTGGATCTCATCTTCTGGACAATGGAAAGCTGGGGTGCACTGTGATCAGTGGGAAGTGTGCCTTGGAACTAGCACCCCACCCTCAGTGTGGAGGATGCATGGGAGAGTACGTTGGGGCTCTGAAAGGAGGCTGTTGCAGGGTCTGGGTGGAAGATTATCGTGGTCTGACCTAAGGCTTTGACAGCTGGGGTGAAGGGAGTGAACAGAGAGTAATTCTTAAAAGATAAAAGTAAAAGTAAGTTTGCTTTATAAAATTCTATTTTAAGATCAGCATAGAGTAATCAGAGATATGCATTCCCCTCAGGGTTGCTTGGCTCCAACGCCTATAATTTTTGAATCGTGACCAGGCTGAATGTGTTAACACATGTAAGTCATGATTGATCTAAAAGAGGGTGAGCCTGATCAGAAACAAAAAGGGAAGAGCAGTCGCTGAAACAAACAATGGAAATGACCGTAGACTTCTCTGATATGAAGTGGGATGAAGGGGCTTGTGCCCCCTGGGCCTTTTGAAAATTTAAGTCCAAGTGACAAGATGATCCTCAGGACTAAAAGGATGAAGCAAACGATCTTGACTTCATGTCATCAAATGTTTGAATACTGAAACTTGCAGTACTCCACCCTTTCTTCTGACTCACTGAGGACAGGCAAACAGCCTATGCTGTCTTCCCCTACCTATGGGTCTCCTTATGTACAGTTTAGTATCCCAAATTCTGTACATTATTTCCCATTGCAAATGAGCACTGGAATTCTGGTATATAACACTCTTATTACATGAATGTGTTTACTATAAGTCTTACCCTGAATGACGTATCATTCTTATCGGGCAGACAAAATAAGCCCTGCTGCTGACCTACCTGGGGGGTAGTGTTGGCAGCGACGACTGCCAGGCTGAACAGCAGATCCTGGTCTGACCCCCCGAAGACCCTTCCTTAGGGACGTGTGCTCGTGTGATCGATAGGAGCACAGCATGTTTCTCACACTTACATTTCTACCAATTTCCGTCTCTGTGTCTCTGACAGAGGAGACAACAATACTTACATTGCACTTACCACACCTTACCTGCGAACATGTGCATTCATACAACCTGATATTGTTCTAAGGTAGTGAATTATATAGTTGGTAGGTTTTAAAAATTTGTGTACATGACTATGCATTATATGTTTTCAGTCTTTCTGATGCAGAAATTCATAGAACCCTCATGTATTATCACGTATTACATACTTTTATGTAATGATAGAATCAGAATAACCTATACATATATGTGTGTATACATGCATGTATATATGTGTATATATGCACATATATATTATTCAATGCATTCATGAAAATGTTTTAGAATAATTACTAATATCACTGCTACCAATCGATTACTGAGAAGAGTTAAAACAAATTGTTTGCCTGAGATTGTCTCATCTTCCCCCCTTTAAATAGTTTTACTGTATCTACATTATCTGAATATCATCTTCAATGTGCAGTTATAAATATTTTTAAATTTCAGGGACATATGTTTTTGAACTATAGTCTTCAGTATTTATTTCCATGCTTTGTCCTTTTTTTCTTCAAGGATTCCTAACTTCTGTATATTGTATCTTCTTTGGCCAACTTCAATATTTATACTGTCTCTCTAATCCCTTTTGTTCTTTCATTTCATATAGTGTGTTTTTCGGACTATAAGACATGCTATTTTCCCCCAAATTTGGGAGGAAAATGGGGGGTGTCTTATAGTTCCCAAAACATGGTACTTTTTTTATTCAAACATAATTGCAATAACATGTATAGATGTTAGAGGCAGTCTGATACAATCTATACAATCCTGTGATACATCCATGCAACCAACACATGGCCAAGATAGAGAGCATTGTTATCACCCCAAAAGTTTGCTCAGAGCCCTTTCTCATCTGTCCTTCACTCCACCAAGAAGCAACCTCAATTCTGATTCCATATGGTGTGAGGAATGGCTGATTTTTTTTTTTTTTTTTTTACTAGAAATCCAGATTGCCCAGCTCAATTTTGACAGGACTTTCTCTCCCGCATTGAATGACACAGGTGCTCTGTCAACTCACCACACGTGTACAGCCCCAACTATGGACCCTCTGCTCTGTTCTACTTACATACTTGTCTATCCTTATGCAAACACCATACTGTCCAGGTTACTGAATATGTATGTTAAGTCTTAAAATCAAGCAGTTTAAGTCTTCCAACTTTGTTCTTTTTCCACTATTGTTTTGACCACTCTAGGTCTAGAACATAGTTGCCATTATTCATACTTTCCTTATTGTATGTGATATTACATCTAGGCTTTTGATAGATGCCCTTTATCAGGTTGAGGATATTCCCTTATGTCCCCAGTTTGTTGAAAAATTTATCATGAACAAGCATTGAATTTTGTCAAATTCCCTTTCCACATGTTTTTCTACTTTACTCTGCTAACATGGAGAAATGTGTTAAATTATTATCAAACACTAATCCAACTTTGAATTTCTGATATAAATTCTCCTTTGTCCTTCTCTGTATACTCCACATGGGTAGAGTCTACTCTGTTATTAGTTTAGATAACAGCTTTAATTCTGAGTTAGTGTCTGTATGTTATACCTTTTCCATTCTTCAATTTTCAGCTTCTTGTGTGTGTGTCCCCTTTTACTTAAGGGGTATCTCTCATAAGTTGCACAAAGTTAGATTTAGATTTAGTTTTTTAGTAAGTCTGATATCGTCACCTTTTAATTAGGATATTGAGTTTATTTATATTTGATAAAAATGCTGGCAATCATATTTATACCTGTCATTTCACTATTTTTTTTAAGATTTTATTTATTTATTTTCCAAGAGAGGGGAAGGGAGGGAGAAAGAGAGGGAGAGAAACAGCAATATTTGGTTGCCTCTCACATGGCCCTAACTGGGGATCTGGCCTGCAACCCAGGCATGTGCCCTGACTGGGAATTGAACCGGGACCCTTTGGTTCCCAGCCCGTGCTCAATCCACTGAGCTACACCAGCCAGGGCCTCATTTCACTATTTTTTACTTGTTTCTGAAGTGATTATTTTCATATGTCCCATTTCTCCTGCCTTCTTTAGATTAGTCTAGTGTTTTAATATTTAATTTTCCAATCCATTAATTTGTTAGTTTGAAATTATTTTATTATTCATTTCATGGTTATCCTAGAGACTTCAATAAATACTCCCGAAACTTTTATTGCCTCAAATAAGTTCCAATAGTACTTTTATCACTTTCAAACAAGGCAAGTATCATGAAACATTCTAACTGCATTTAATGTCAACTTTTGTGCTTTTATGTAGTGAATTTTAATTTCCCATCTATTTTACATTACTATTGCTGTTTTGCATAATCAATACTTATTTTATATCTTTCCATATGTTTTTCCTTATGTCATATTCCAGTTAGGGACTGCAGTGATTTGAATGTGTATTATAGTTTTACAAAGCTCGCTGTGTTTCACCTGGTGCGTCTTGTCTAAGGCCAGAGCTACCCAGGGGTCTTGAATGGGAACTTGGGTCCCAATTCTTTAATTGTATCTCTCATTCTTTAAAATGTTATGAACTCCTATTTTGATTCTTCGATGCTATGAGACTTCTAAAAACTTCACTGAGTTTTTAGCAACTTTCTGCTTAGCTTTGTACTCTTTCCTTCGCACAGCGTAAAATTTGCAAAATTTTCTAGAGGAAACACATGAAGTGTTGGTCTCACTTTTCTTGACCTTCTTTTTCTCCAGGATCTTGGCTCCTCAATTCCTGGCTGCCTAGGAGGATTTGAACTCAAGTTTCTGTGTCTATATCCCTGTGAATCGATCGAGTTTTCCTTGTTTATTTACCCCTACTTAAGACCCTCTGTCTGAATTCTCAGTCTGTTCTCTTGTACCAAAAATCATCAGATATCCCAGGGAAAGTATAGTTTGGAGATTATCTACTTCTTCAAAGTTCTCTTCATTCTGATTTATTGGTCCCTTGGATTCTGGTGTCCATGACAGTTTCCCAATATCTTTAAGGAGTTTTTAAAAATATATTATCTCTTTTTTTCTAGTTGTTCTCAAAAGGAGAGTTTGGTTTACCCCAAGGTATCACATCTTAGCTGGAACAGAAGTTCTCTTACATCAGTTGTATTTATACCAATTTTAATACCTCCCATGCCTCTTTCTCAATAGGCTGTGATATGGCTAAGATTTCTTTTGAGGGTATGATGACTATTCTGCTACTATGAGATAAATTGTATGATGATTGCCTATTCAGTTCTGTATCAAGTTTGATAGGTAGTGATGTGAGTATAAACAAAACTTTGATGTTAGTGTTTTAGTCAACAATATCAGGAGTCTCACAACATTTTATTGTATTTTTTTCCATTACCATTTAGTCCCCTTATACCGCACCATGTCTGTAATCACCAAACCATTGTTTATGTCTGTGAGCCCTTTTTTTTTCCTCAATCCCTGTACTCTCAACCCCTCCTTAGCTGTCATCTTGCTCTGTATGTGTCTGTCTCGATTTTCCTTTTAGTTCAGTTTGTTCATTAGATTCCACATATGGGATATTCATACAATAGAATACCACTCAGTCGTAAAAAAAAAAAAAAGAAGAAGAAAATTGTACCCTTTGTGACAGTATGGATGGACCTAGAGAACATCATGCTAAGTGAAATAAGCCCATCAGAGAAAGGCAAATATCACAACATTTTAGAATTAAGAGATCTAACTTATTTTTGTTATCATTACAACTTCAACTTTAAACTTCTTTCCCAAAGTAATCATTTCTCTTTTTAAAACATTCAGAGGTGAAGATTTTAGCTTTGGACAGGTGTTTTCATCATTTTGTATTTTCCTGTCTATGGTAACTCAGAGTAAAGTAATTAAAAAAACTCACTTTAGTACTATGGTACTTAAAGTCTATCTGGAAACATAGCAGGATAGTTTTTCTTCAATGAAATTTGTCTTTTTTCTAATTTTAAGCTTCTACTTTCTCTGTAGAAAAGATGTCTATATGTGAGAACAAACATTTTAAAATACATATACAATAAAACAATTTGTTAATAGCATAAAGGTTAAATTTTCTCTACTATAAAATTCTGAAATAAGAAAGACTTCAGTACTGGATTAGATAAAACATATTAGTATGAATTTCCTGATTCTATAATTTCTATTTGATATTTTTAGTAGCTCCTCATATTTTAGTATATACTTTTAGAATTTTTACTTAATCTCTTTTTAAGCAAGAGAAAATATATCATAACTCCCATATAATATCTTAGTTTGTTGGGTAAAACTAAGAAAAGAGGTAATTTTACTCCTGAATTATGTCTTATAATGAATTTCCTTTTGTAAGAACAGTCACTATTTATTTTTCATATAAAAACACAATAAATATTTACTGTGGACAATTTTTAAAATATAGGAAAGCACAAAATGGCTAATAAAAATTACCTACAATTCTACTAATACACAGAGAAGAATGCCATTAGCATTTTTATGTATATCCTCATTTTTTTTAAAGATTTTATTTATTTATTTTAGAGAGAGGGGAAGGGAGGGAGACAGAGAGGGAAAGAAACAGCAATGTATGGTTGCCTCTCACGTGGCCCTCACTGGGGACCTGGCCCGCAACCCAGGCATGTGCCCCGACTGGGAATCGAACCGGGACCCTCTGGTTCCCAGCCCGCACTCAATCCACTGAGCTACACCAGCCAGGGCTATATCCTCATTTTTATATACACACACAGATATATTACTTTTACTAATTATTTAAGGTTAAATTTTGAGAAATTTTTATGACATTCTATATTGAATATTAGAATTAATTTAGGAATTAGTAACAAAAATAATAAGTGCTTTTGGTATCCTTGTAAGTACCAAAGTGATGAAGAAGCTCAGAGTACTTCAGGCTTATTTTCATATTAAGTATGTTTCTCCAGTCTACTTTGACTTATTCAATCATTCATTCAGTATTTACCATTGATAAGTGATCATATATCTGCATAAGTCCCAGAAAGACTCAGTTTATGCCTTTTGCCATGACATAATTTTTAAGAGTACTTCCTTTATTTTTAAAGGTAATCAGTTTTCATGAGAAACTATGTAGTTTCCTTCTATTTCCAAAAATTGAGACAGGTAAAGGGGATGAGGTGGCAGACACATTAGTAGAACTAGTACAGATCTTGCCCTCCAGAACCTGTGGATTTCTTACTGTAAGAGACAAGAATTAACATCAATATAATCAGAATTGGAAAGGATCACAGGACGGATGCAAAGATACGATATACATTGAAATGTAAGAATTTAATAAACATCCTTGAATTCTGAAGGAAATATGTGCAAAACTGTGAAAAGTAAGAATTCTTTAGGTTCAGGAAACATCATGAAGGTAGGGAGGTAGGGAGGTAGGGAAAAATATTATTATCATTTTACAACCATCAGTGTGGCAAAAATTAAGAAATCTGGCATACTTTTGGTTCTTGGTAGAATAAAATACACAGTAGTAGAACAGCTCCTAAGAAGAATACGTGGAAAAGCAATATGGCAGACAAAAGCTGTCTTTTTATAGTATCAGGAAGCTGCTGAAGCAGTCAAAATTAGGGAGACTCAAACTCCAGAGACAGGGGCGCCAAGAAGTGAGCAGAAGACCTCAGCCACCTCTCCCTGGGGCATCTGCCAGTTCTCGGCATGGGCTAGAGACTGCGTGTCCATCCACTCAGGGGTTTAATCAGTAAAATCTATAAGCTGAGAAATAATCAATGATTCTTCAATAAATAAATAACAAGCAAAATGAGGGAGGAAATATCTGTAGACTTAAAAGATTCTAGAGACTCAACAAAAACAATATGCAGCTCTTATTTGGATGCTGATTTAAAAATCAAAAGTAAGATAAAAATATAGGAGTCAATCAGGGAAATTTAAATACTGACTCTATATTTCATTATATTAAGGAATCACTATGAATGTAATTAATAGTAATGATAAATAATAATGACATAATAATAATTTTTCCTTTTATTATAGAAATGTGTACCTATATCATGAACATATATATTGAACTATTTATGGATAAAATGACATAATGTCTTAGATTTATTCTAAAATAAATAATTGGAGCATATAAATGAAATGAGATGCACATATGCATTGGTTATTATTGAAGCTAGATAATACAAATATGGGAGTTTAGTTTAACACTTTTTTATGTTTATATATTTTTGAAAATTTTTAAAATAAAAAGTCAATTTTAAAGATGTCTGAAAAACAAAATTGGAAAGAATAAGATGAATTCTACCATATTAGTGTAAGTTGTGAAAGCACTTTGCAAAGCCATTTGGCAATATTTAAGAAAAATAAATGTACATACACAACAATTTACCAATTCTACATCTATGTCCATACCATAGCAAGTCTCCCATATGCATGCCAGGAGATTCGACCAACAATGGTTATTGCAGCATTGCTTAAAATAGAAAAATGTTAGGAAACAACCTAAATGACTATTGGCATCAGGGTTATTTTTTATAGTGTGCTAATTACTTAACTTAGTTTAAGTGAATAAACTCAGGCTATACCTATGAATGCACTACTGTGCAAAAATGACAAATTGCTGAATGGAAATATAATGTGATGCTATATATACAAAGTCTAATAATATCTGAACACTAGTGTATATTACTTATTAACACACATGAAAATGTATGTTATAAAAGTATTAAATATTCCAAGACATAATACACACTCAAGTATCTATTGGAAAGGAAATAGTAAGTATTAAGAATAATATACAGAAAGCTTCAAATATATTCTCAGTGTTTTCAAAAGAAAAGTGACTTTAATAAGGCAAAATGTTAACATTGACAAATCTGTGATGTTAATTAATTGTATTTTATGAAATTATAATCAATAGTCTCTTATTGGCTTGGAAATCTTTATGATTAAGAATTTTACAAATAGAGCAATCTTTTACACCTCTACAGAGAAACCACTCTGTGTGTGTCAACAAAGAGCCTGAACAGACTGTGTGTGAGGTGTGTGTGCTAATGGGAATAGCAGAGGCGTTACCATTCAGAAAGAACCTGCACAGGCGGTCAGAGCTCCATCCTCCTCTCTGACAAACGGACTCTGAGAAACATTTACATTCCAACAACAGAGAAAATACACTTGGCTTTTGAAAACAATCAGAGTTACAGACTATTCTATTTATCTGTAAAAAAAAAAAACATAGTCTGCTAAAATGGTTGCTGTCATTCTTTATGATGGCTTTGGACAGCTGCCACATTATTATTTCCATGGTGAGCTGACCATCTGGAACGGTGTAGACTGTTTTATCTGTGCTATAAGTAGACTCACCTCCAAACCCATCACAGACACACAACTTCAGACACAGACAGCTACCCGGACTGTGTACCTGGCCTGTGCCTGCTCCTGACACATCCATTCAACATCACCAATGCTGCCCACACACACACAAAAAAAAAGAAGAAGAAGAAGAAATGAAAGAAAGGAAAAAGAAAAAAAATGCAGAGAGCAAACAGAATTCAGCTTACTTTCTACTAGATGTTAAATAAGGAAAGTAGCTAAAGGCCATGAGTAAAGTGAAGTTTGAGGTGCTATGAATGAGACTCATCTAAATACAAACTGAGATTTAAAACCTCTGGGCCTTTTGTCTCTGCTTTTGCTTCTGCCCTTCAGAGGAAAGGCATTGATAGTGATGGCTTAAGCTGCGATAGCATTTTGCTATTTGGAAGTTTTACACGTCCTATTTCAACAATCCTTCTTTATGGAAGATAAGCCTGAGTCTTGAAGGGGAAAATGCCCAGCTGGAGGGCGCCTGGTCTCCTGAGTCCTGTGCGGAGATCTTATTGCCGTGCTGTGATGAGTAAAACTTGTTTGTGACACTTCAGGTTCATGTAAAGAATAATTCGTAGCGTAGAAACTGATGTAAGGGTAACCCGCGGAAAAGAAAAGAACACATTAAAACCGAGTACACCCAAAATGTGTACTTAAAAAAAAAAAAAAAAGATGATTTAGACAATAGGATTACACGGGAAAGCTTTGCACTGTCCGTGAGTTTATAATCAGCCGTGACTCTATTAAATAAAGAGCAAGCAAGCAAGAAAGAACAAACTTTGTGCTTTCAGGGGAAACTAAAGAGGAATCTTTCTAACTAAACTTCTGAGGTTTCTTTAAATCCACATTTTCTGCCAAAAGATTCAAGCACAGATTTGGGACTTATATTTGACGAGTTCCCATATGCTCCATTTTCCCTCCAAGCTTTTACTCTGGCTTATGGAATCTGTGGTTGGTTAAATATGTGGTTTTACAGATGCTAAAAATACCCAGAAGACAAACTCTTTCTCCCAGTTTTTATGCAGGTAGCCACTCTGCCATCGGATCTTGCAAAGCCTGGCCTGTAACCCTTAATAAACCACTTCTTTTATAAAAGCACTGTCTGCCAGCACAGGCCATTTACATTTCACTTCCACACACAGTGAAAAGTCAGAGACCAGAGAAATGGCACTGTGGAGGAGATGCTGTAGTTTTCCAACTATTTCGATCCAGAGTTAAGGTGGCTTTGGGATTGCTTAGAGTTACTCTGTGGAGTTCCGTGGTCAATATGGCTGAAACTCCCTAGGGAACCACAGAACCCTTCACTCACTTCAGGGGCGATTCCACGTCAGCAGCAGAGGCCACAGGGCTCCCTGCGCACTCCGCCTGCCCGAACTGTTCCTGCGTGGTTTGTTTTATCCTACATCCCAGCACACAGGACCAGCTATGTCGTTTGTACAGACCAGTGCAAAATGAAAACATTGGACCCCCATTCAAACCGCAGAGGGAAAGGCATTAAAAGTACTAAAATATGAAGCTTTTTTCCTTTCTTCTGTGGTCTCCCTCTCAACCTACCAGGGTGTTTTCTATTTGCCATGTAAAAGTCCTGCTCCCTTGTGGGGGCCACTGATGGGGTAAGTGCAGACCCTGCTGGGACCCGCAACCTCCATGATGCAACTCTGTACCCCCACAGTTCTCCCACTGCCAGGATCCCCTCCAGCCAATCACTGGTCAGATGCCCTTGGGAAATTGAACCAGGGACCTCCCTTCCCTGCCAGTGAGCCTCTTGCTTCAGCCTGCAGTAGAGAGGCAACTCCTAAGGGAATTCCAACCACAGCTCAAGGACCTGCAAGAAACCAGCCTTGAGGACAGGAGAGAGGCTTGCCTGTGGTGTGGCCTGCCAGTCAAGGAGGGAGAGGGCCTTGGACATTCGCTGCCTCCAGATTCTACAGGACACGTGAACACAACCCCGATCTTTCCCCACTGGTGCCGAGGGACCCCTGCCAGGGAGGGTGGCAGTGATCCCAGGGCAGAAAAAGGTAGTGGGAGACCAGGCTGACTCAAGTCCCAGGGGACAGGAGAGCAAGAAATGGAAAACTGTTTGGGGAACTCAGGGGTGCAGGACTGTGCCTGAGCTGAGACTCCAAGTCCCAAGTGCATGCTCCATTTTCCCTTCCAACATCACTAACAAAACACAAATTAGGAGATAAAATTATTATGAATTTCAAAAGGATCACTATGGAGCACTAAACCTCAAGACCAGGGCTCCTCTGATGAGGGACCGGGTGTCTGCATTAGTCACAGGGCCATGAGGCCAGCCCTGCCAGAGCCCTGGCTCCCCCAGGCCATTGGACCAGGCCACACACAGGGCATCTAAAGGTGAAACCCGAGGACTTGGAGGACGCAGGCAGTGCAGCAAGGCCAAGCCAAATGCCTTGAGTGTATTTTCTGCCTCTTTCATGAAAAATGAAGCTGTTTTAATATTATTTTACAGGTTAAATGCTCTTTCTCACTGATAATTTTCTTTACATATTCAAACATCATAGTTTTATTACTGGTCCTCTACTTGCTATTATTTTCATTGTTTTTATGAGATTTTTTTGTAAATTCATGTGGGCGTATTAAAGGTCAGAAGAATATTATTTTCACAAGTTCAATAGCAAGCAATACCTCTGTCTAATAACCTTAAATAAATGGATTACTGCAGGAGTAAAGAAGTTACAGCAAGGTATCTCACGTTCTATTCTCCAGGTAGGGATTTCAGATTGTTCTGGGTGATCACACACTTGCAAATGGTTTATCAAATGGCCCGAACTGGAAATACACGTGTTGATCAATTTATTATTTTCTCTCTTAACTTCAGCTATGCTGTGGAAAATATTTTTTTTCCACTGTCTACATTCAGATCAGGTTCCTTTTTTTAAGGTATTAAAAAGCTATTCTAGTGTATTCTTGTGTCCAATTTCAAACTGACATCTGTCCTTGCCAGCACGTCAGGGCACAGCCTGAACACCTTGGAATGGGAAGGGGCATGGTCTGTTCGTACAGTATCTCTGCCTCCCGCCCTTCTGAGTGTCTCCTCTTCCTCCATCCCTCCTCTCTCTCTTTGATGGGAAGAAGAGATTAGAGAGATGACAAAGGTCTTTGACTTGCCTGGAGCTGCTGTGGTCCTCTTCTGATTAACACTGGGTCATTGTCGCCAAGAACGTGGGGTAGGTGGCCCAGTGCTGACACGTGGAGAACATCTGTGGATTTGCGGGGAGCCCTAGAGGGCTCATCATCACTGCCGGGTTCCCTGATATGAGAGATTCTCCCCGATTCAACCAACCTCATCCATATCACCACAGCGCCTGCTAGTGGTTTGCCCTGAGCATCTTGTTTCTGAAATTCTTTTCTGTGACCGGCAGCCCACCTATACGGAGTGACAAGAAGATGGCTTTATCCCACCACCTTCTGAAGTGCCACCTAAGTCGTGGGAAACACACTTCTTGTCACGCAGACAAATGATGGGAAGGGGGGACTGTCCTGGGCTGCCCCTTCACCCCTGTCCTGTCCAGTTGGTGCTCCTCCCACTTGCCAGATCACCCTCCGTGCTCCGTAGGAGACACCCACCAAGGAAGGAGGTGACGACCTCCCCTTGTGACAGGTGCCTCTGGTCTCTTGCCACTCGCCTCCTCTCCACCATTAGGCACATTCCACCTTGTGAAGGCCAGAAGACAAATGGGACTTTATATAACGTGACAGAAACGCTTTTATGATGCCATAATATGAAGGCAAATTAGCAGTTGCCATGTAGGCTATAAATCCCTGAGCCACCACTGGGAATTAAGGGAGGTGTCAAGAGGTGGGGAAAGAGCTCGTGCGGGGCAGACACAAACACAGCAGAATAACGTCTGCCCCGTGGGAAGGCCTAGTCCCACAAGGCGAGGAGAGGAATGCACTCCACTGACGGGGCGTTCAGAAGTGGACCTGGCGGTAAGGCAGAGTCGTGTGTACGGAAGCTACAGACACGGAGGTAGAGATGACGCGGAGGAAGGCTCGCGGGCCAGGCCAGGCCCTGCCAGGGGTCCCAGCACCACCTGAGTGGTGTAATCGCCTTATCTAGACGCGTGCATAACCACTCACTCACTGAGTGTCTTTTTCTTTTCCATCTTCAGGAAGAGGCAGCCAGAATTCTCGCCCACCAGCCAGTGTCCGTCGGCACATGTGCAGCTTTGAAAACCCCCACACTGCAGTGAATGTGTAAGAGAAGCTGCATGGAAAAGAGAGTGGTTTGCCCTTGCTTTCTCTCTCCTGGGTTTTTCCTCTTTCTAACTTGGAAACAGATGTGGTGCATGCCATTCCGAAGGAGGAACCATTTACGTGCCATGGTTTGCACGACTGCCTTAATTTGATTGTCCATCGTTCTTAAAAGGACACTGTCAAGTTGTTAGTCTTTTTGCTTTTTTTTTTTATGTTTCGACGCAAGATGCAACACTTTTTCCGATCCTGGAGATTCGCTTTGGTTTGTGACTCCCACTCACAAGATCGAAAGTGAATGTTCCCCCTTCACAGAGTCGTCAGCTTCTCCTTGGCAAACAGAGCTTTTTTGCTTCATTTTCTTTTTCTGCCTTTTTGCTGTTGCACTAATGTTTGAAATGGCCCTGTCTGCATTAAAGTAAAAGCCCTGCTTGAACTAATGGAAGAGGTCCATGATGCCCGTTTCAGGGGCTGGGCACCCACAGGGGCCTCTCTTGGGTGTCTGCCACACCCTGGGGAGCACAAAACAGAAGTTTTGTGAGCCCTGCAGAAAGTGAGTTTTACAAAAAGCAAAGTAGTTGTTTTCCCAGAATTCTGAGTGCTTTTATCAGATCTCCCCTATCTGATAAAAACGGTGCATGTGTGGTCCAATCTTTTGACCTTTAGACCTTGACAGTGTCTCTTTAAGTCAACAAAACGTAGACCATATTCAATTCATTGTGCACGGAGTCTGTGGTCATTTTCAGCTGTTCCTTTACAGCCCTTCAAACTCCTGGGAGAGTCAAAGGTACACATTCCTGCAGCAGGAGGGAGCCTCTTGATGAGCTGTCTGTGGCTTGAATTGCTCTGCAGAGGAGAAGGGCCCAATTTGTTCAGATGTTTGCCACCGAGCCTGGCCTTGGAGGCTGGCAAAGGGGGCCCCTGTGTCTCTTCTTTTCACTCAGTGGAGTGCATTGGGAAGTCTGTATTCTGCTAGTCCCTTAATACGCCCAAGTAGAAAGAGTATGGTCTCAACCAAATTATACTGACTGTTAGAGGGGAAAATATGGTAGCCATGCCAGTATGTTTCAGGTGGTGGTTTGGAGGCTCCTGCATTTGTCGTTCAAAGCCACTCCAGTCAGCTTGGATGCATTCTCCGTAATTCTCCCAAGTCAAAAGCATTGAGTGTTTCTTGTACCAGGGGTTGAGCCTGGCCAAGGACACAGCAAGGAGGTTCTGATTATGACAACTGCTGGCTGCCTGTCAAAAGGGATTGATGGGAAGAGTAGATGTGCTTGTCCTGTCGTGACAGCAGGGCCAGAGAGAGAGGAGAGTCACCTAACATTTCATGACATAAAGGTGAGTGCCTCAAAGCAAAGGCTGAAAGTGGATACATCCTTGGGAGGTGACAAATGAGAATGCAACAAATCAGCAAAGCAAACAGATTGGTTGCTAAGAACTTTCAAATCAGGATCTATTCAATCTTTCTTTCTAGAGACTATACAGCATAAGGAAGATACTGATAGCTTTGAAGCTGTGCACCGTAGACTAAGACTGGCTATTTTTAGTCTTGGTTTTCCCTGCAAAATTTTTTTTCTAAAAAAGAAAAATATGCTCTCTCTGTGACCTTTAGTTCCTGCAGCTTTTGTAAACAAGGAAGGCAAAGGGACTAGGGATGGAAATAAAGCTGCCTAGCGGACCATCATGGTCTGCCTAGAGCTGTCCTGCCTCTAAGGAGTAATCTCAGCAGAGCAATGTAACTGCCCTATATCCCCAGTGCAGACTGTGCTGGCCCAGGTAGAGAGGAAGAGCATCAGATGGCTTGCTGTTTAAAGTATAGGTTCGGTAGCGTGGACCACAGAAGGAGTGATCGAGCCGGACCTGACGTTCCTTCATCCAGGCTCATCCATACTTCCTGGTGGAATATGATCACACTTGGTGTGCCACCAGCAAAAAGACGCTCCCATACCAACCTGATGTCTTCAGCAAACTCTGGCCTGAGAGTTTCTTTCGTCAGCCAGTAGTCATGATTATGTTGAGCCAAGGGATGTTTAAAATGAGCTTAGGAAAAGTTTAGTCACCATCAGAATTCTGCTCTTAGTTCAAATTAATTTGTCAGTTTTCTAAAGACAGTAGACCCTGCGCCCAAAGTTTATGGGCCCTCCCCTACTTTGTTGACTTTGATGAGGTAATTTCATTTGTGGGTGTTTTTCTTTATTAATGCATTGAAGGAAGTACAGGCTCAATAAAAAACTGATTTCCTTCGTGTTGTCTTTTATCCTATATCATAAAGCTTTAGGATATTGAGTGTGATTGATCTAAACATTTTTAAAGGAGGACTGTACATTTAGACTGTAATATGGTAAATTTCAGCAAGCCAAGCAGTTCTCTGGCCAGCATATGATGAGGTTAGAATCAAAGAGGAGAGGGATAAAATTCACAATGCTGTTTAAGATTTAGTATCTGCAGAAACTCCAAGTTCCCAGGTAGTCAGAAAGCATTTGTCTTCAATAACACACTCAGAGATTCTCTGCCTTCCAACTGCTGGTGAGTCAAAAGGTGAGAAATTTTAATTACCTTCTGATGGGCTCCCAGAGAATACATACTGAGTCTGCAGGTTTTTCTGGAAAGCCTTCAGCCCGTGGAAGTGGAATCCACGGGAGTTGTTTGTACTGAAGATGAACTTGAGGTTGCCTGGGAAAACAGTTGTCTGTAGCTGCGATTCTGTAGGCAGCACCGCTCACACAGCACTTTGGTGCCAGTGGGCTGAATAGGTAGAGGTGAGATCATGGGAGGGAGGGGCTCCGCTGAGGCTGTGCCACCCTGTCCTCGAAAGGCCTCCTGTCCCAGCCACAGCTGCAAGGCCACAGCAGACCTGCAGCCTGTGGCTTTGGTTTGTGTTCCTAACTCGGTGACCCATCCTCTCCACCCACTCTGTGACTCAATAACATTTTCTACTTCCATTTTCATTTTCAGAGGAAACAAATGGCACTCTCCTCGGTTAGTTTCTTCCCTCCTTATGAGAATGTCTTTCCTTGTCTGTGGGCTCTCGGGATGCCATCCTTGTGTCTGCCGGGAAGCTATGAAGCCTTGCGGCAAAGACTTGGATGGGACAGAAGGGAGACAGGTGTTGTGTGAGCTTCCTCCTCAGGCAGCTTGTTCAGGATGCTTTCCTCCTGATCGCAATCACCCACCCACGGTTATTCCCGTTTTAGACCTTTCTGGAGCAGAGAGCAGTGTACTCAGCAGATGTAACTCGTACTTACTGAAACAAATGAAACAGTATCACTCTGAACGCCAGAGATACACTAATCTGTTTACACCACCCACTTCCAGCTATTCTCCACAGCACTGTAAATATTGTGTTTTCTATTAGGGGGGATTGCAATGCTTATCTAATGAAAGGGAAACCAAAGTAAGGCCCCCAAGCCTGTTGTAGCAGAAACTGCAGCCCCAGGCCTGCTTGGCTCTGCACACATCAATAAGTAATTCCCCTCCTTCCTCTCAGGCTCCGCTGGGGTTTCCTCTACTAACTTGAGTGTCAATAAAAATATGAAGTCGCC
>PVJI01017763.1:0-34890 GCA_004026765.1 Micronycteris hirsuta | reverse complement strand
CCTGTAAATCTTCCTCCATTATCCTTATCGTATTCTTCATCTGTTCAACTATTTGCGTCCACCTATTTTCCAGTTTTGTTAACAATTTGATTACAAGCATTTTAAATTGCGCATCTGATAGGTTGACTATGTTGTCATCCGTTAGTTGTAATTTGTTCTGATCTTTCATTTTGGCCATTTTCATTCTTTTTATCTCGGTACACTTGTCAGCTGGCAGGTGCCTGCGACCTGGGTCTCTTTTTGGATGACGTTGCCTCTGGGGGCGGGGTCTGGGAGGAAGCAATGGCGGCCTCCGATCACCACGGGCTCCCGTCACTCCTCCTCTCCCCAGTTCCCCACCGCCTTTTCTGCCAGACTCAGTTCTGCTGGCTCAGCCCTGGCCTCTCTCCGGCAGCATTGCCGGCTTGCGGGATTCACCCGTTGTTTGGGGCCACGCCCTGTTTAGGCACTGGCGGCGTGAGTCGTGGCGTGAGTCGCGGCGTGAGTCCCTCCGTGAGCGCTGCCTCTCACTGCGCTCCTCCGCTTGGTTCTGCCCCGCTTACCAGCCTGGATGTTCGTCTTCTCCTACCTCCTGGGTGTGGGACTTCCCTTCAGTTCGATTCTGTCCGTTCTGGTGGTTTAATTTTTCGCTACTGCGTTCGTTGTTCAGACACTCTGGATGTGCGGGCAGCGAGTGTGACCACCTACGCTGCCATCTTGGCGGAAGTCTACTAGAGCCATCTTACGGAAAAAACTAAATGAACTTTTTGGCCAACTAATAGTATCTAAATCTAGTTCTGGTTAAGTGGCCATAAGAAGGCCAAGTAGTAGGAGTAATACCTAAATCTAGTTCTGTTTTCTCCACTTGCATATAACTGTTTCATCTGTATTTATCACTACTCTTTGATGCTATTCAGTGAGTGATTTCCACAAATATCTGAAAAAGTAAAGAAGGCAACTGTTGTACAGTCAGAAAGTACTGTACATGCTGTGTATAGACAGATTTTTACTAGACTATCTGGAGTTGTGTCTAGGATTGCATTGGGACTGAAAGTGGGAACAGTAGCCTGTAGGGATCTGAAACACAGAACAGTGATTTTCAGTAATTGCTTGCTGCCTTATTTCAGGGAGTGGGTATAGGGAGAGGAGCAGGCATATTGTGAGATCATTTTGCAGTATCTTTACTTCCCATATTTTAAAAATGGCTTGGGGGAAAAAAATCTGTGTACAGAGAGTAAGTGTGGGGCTTGTGGTCTCCAATAGAGGTGTACTTGTGCTGCTATCTTTCCCTCTGCTTGGCAATATTGATTTATCAGTGTGTGCATTTTCTTTCATGCTCTGGGAATCTCTCTGGGGATAGATGCATCTTTTCCATTTGAGAGAAATGTTCATATTTTACACTTTTTGAAAAGGCATTATATGGCATACATGTGTATGAAGATACATACTAGTGAATTAAACATGTTTAGCATTATTAGTGTATGTCTGTATTCTATCAGTAGGACCCAAATCAGGATCTCTGAAGCAGTGGTGCTTCAGATACTCATAAAATATGTTTTCTAAATTTTCCAGACAGTCACTTGGGAGGTAATGAAGCTTAACTTTTGGTGGCGAGTCTTGCCTTTTCCCTTGTTCTTGTATTCAATCAATAAATGTTTATCAGGCAGATAGAACATTAAAATGTAAGTGCCATGTGGGCAAGCATTTTTGTGTCTTTGGTTCACAGTTATAGGGCTGCCATGTTGCAAAAGTCAAGGAGACACCATTCATACTCTAGTCTACATGAATGGCATAGAATGTGTACTTGTTGTATGTTACGTGGTGCAGTTAATATCCTCTTACAGTGTCCCTTGGGGACTTGGTTTGGGGATTTCTTTGAAATACCTGGAGTGGAGTAGAGTACATGTACTTAAAATAAATGTTACCTCTAGGTTTGGTGCTCTAAGTCTCCACTTCTAGGAGTAGTGCATACACATTCCTATATCCCCACACCCCTGCCAAGATTTGGATTATTTTTTACCTTTTTAATTGCTTTTCTTTGATTACTAATGAACATGAGCAACTCTTTGTGGTATTTTTTAATATCTTCATTTCTGAAATGCTTATTAATATTTTGCCCATTTTTCTATTTTCTACAGGATTTGCTATATATTTTTTATTTCCCAAGATTATTATTATTACAGATCAGTGACTTTTAATCTTTTTTCCCCTCAAATAGTAAGGGATACTATTTACATTGTTACCCTGTGCACACATGTAGTTTTAACTTTTTTTAGGTCTTTGATTTTTTTTGTTGATTCTACTAGACAACTTATCCTTTGTAAGGCCACTTTATAGTACACCAAATTCCCACCCTGGTGTGGCCCAGTGGATTGAGTGCTGGCCTGCGAACCAAAGGGTTTCCAGTTTGATTCCCAGTCAGGGCACATGCCTGCTTTGTGGGCCACATCCCCAGTAGGAGGCATGTGAGAGGCAACCACATATTGATACTTCTCTCCCTCTCTTTCTTCCTCCTTTCTTCTCTTTCTATAAAAAAAAAATCTTTAATAATACTGTATACCAAATCCCCATATATGTTCTCTTCTGATCTCTCTATTCTTTTTTGTTGGTCTGTTTATTTTTGTGGCAGTTCCACACTATTCCTATGACTGTGTTTTGAGATATGTCCTAATTCCTAAAAGGCAAGTTCCTCTTTATTTTTCAAAGTTGACTTAGATACTCAAGGATCTTTATATTTTTCGTGTACATTTCCAATTAAGATTATAGAGCTCCTCAAAAGGTCCAACTAGAATTTTGATTTGGGAATATATTTGAATTCCTAGATTAATTTGCAGGGAATTGACACCTTCATAATTTTTCCAAGAGCAAGGCATGTCTCTCACATAACATAATTTGTGTATTTCTCTTGGGGAATTTGTGCTTTCTTTGTGACCTAATGTCAGTTTTGGTAAATGTTCTTTGTGTGCTTGAGAAAATGTTTATTTTCTCTTAGATGTAGACAAATATAAATAAATGATAGACAATAAGAGATGGAAAAGATAGTATGAATTTGATTACTCAGATTAGTCTTCTATTTTTTCGCATACCAAGATTGTAACTATTTTTTGTTGTTCAAAATCTCCTGGTGTGTGTGTGTGTGCATATATATGTTAAATTTCTATAATTAAAAAATATATATAATTTTAATTTTAGAATAGTTTCTAATTTCCTTCTTGCTTTATTCTTTGATACATTGGTTATCTACAAGTATATTGCTTACTTTTCCAAACAGTTGGGCATTTACTTTCTAATTACCTTTTTTGTTATTTACTTGTAGTTTAATACCACTGTGTTCCGAGAACATACTTCATATGATTTGTTATCATTTATATTTGTGATCCTGTTATGGTTAGTTTTGGTAAATGTTCCTTGTATGCTTTTTTTGTTGTTGATTGCTCTTAAAACCTGAACTTCAGTTTTTTAAAAAAATTTAACTCTTACATTTAAAAAAAATTATGTTCCCTCTAACCACATACTTTTAAAAGATGCTCTTGTAATGTTTTACTTCCCTTTCTGTCTTATGTTGTCTAAAATTCGATGTTTTAAAAAAATGGATATAGGTACTTTGCTTTTTTTTTCCTTTGGGGATTTTCTTCAGTAACAGTAAATTTTACTAAGGTACCAATTTGATTATCTTATTATATGGAAAACATTTTATTTTTATTTAAAAATTATGAAACGACTATTTCAACAATATGGAAGTTCATAGAAAAAAATAAAAGGACCTTCCTCTGCTCCTTCCTCTGCTCCCTTAATTCCTCCAGTTTGTTCTTCCTAGGGATAAACACTGTTAAAGCTGATGTACATCTTTCCAGACTATTGCACACACATGTATGGGTTATTTATATGTGTATATTTTTGACAGAAGTGGAATCATACCCTATCTACTATTTATGGTAGTTAATTTTTCTAAGTTATCTGTGTTATATACATTCTTTTTTTTTTTTTTTTTAAGATTTTATTTATTTTTAGAGAGAGGGGAAGGGAGGGAGAAAGAGAGGGAGAGAAAGAGCAATGTATGGTTGCCTCTCACATGGCCCTCACGGGGACCTGGCCTGCAACCTAGGCATGTGCCCTGACTGGGAATCGAACCGGGACCCTTTGGTTCCCAGCCCGCGCTCAATCCACTGAGCTACACCAGCCAGGGCTGTGTTATATACATTCTTAAGTCCCCATTCTTCTTGATGGCTTTCTAGAATTTTGTATAATTGTATCACCCACTTATTTAACTGTTCCTTCCCTATTGTCACACAGTTAAGTTGCCTCCGAGTCTTTCTGTTTGTTTGTTTATTTATTTAAATCCTCACCTGAGTTTAGAGAGAGGAAGGAAGAGATAGGGAAACCCTGGTTGGAGAGAGAAACATTCATGTGAAAGAGAAGCATCGATTGGTTGCCTCTTGTTTGAGCCCGGACCAGGGAACAAACCTGCTACCCTTGTGTGCCCTGATTGGCTATCGAAACCACAACCTTTCCGTTGTGGGATAATGCTTGAACCAGCTGAGCCACACTGGCCAGGGCACCTCCATGTTTTTAGTGTTATAAGCAGTGTAGCAGGAAATAACCTTTCTCTTTTAGGTGAAGTGGAATTATTGGGTCAAAGATAAATGTGTTTTAAAATTTTATCGGTTTTCTCAAATTGTCCTATAAACAGGCTAAATTAGTATGCACTCCATTCCCCAATACTCTGAGCACTGTTAAGTTTTTATAGCTTTTACTGGTTGATTTAAGTAGTTAGGCTTTAACTTCCTTGAAGGATAGAGACTGGCTTATCAAGTATCTTTAGTATCTAACACAGTAATTGGTGCTTTATAAGTTTTCTTCATGGAAGGAATGACTCACTAAAGATAATTCATAAATTTATGAAGTTCTATTAATCCTACAAAGCCAAACAAGTATCCTTATTTGAGATTGTATAACCTATACTACCTCAACCGGTTCTTCTAACAGTCTTATGAGGTAAATAGTTGAATAACAGCAGCATTGCTGTAGCATCGATGTAAGACTGGTTCTGTCCAACAGTCAGGTCTGTAGCATTTTCCAGTACCCACATTGTTTCTCTCTCATTTTAACTACGTAATATTTTCAGGTTAAAAAAAATGACCAGGAAGAGAAATGCATTTTAGATTATAATAGACTATTTTTATCTTTTTACAGTGCTTCAGCTTATTTCTATGTATTTTTTTCCCTTTCCATATTCTTTCATGATGATTGTTCAGAAATGTTAAACGAGTAAGCCAATACTCTTGCGGTATTTGGAGCAAATTTAGGATAGTGTGCGCCTTTGCGTTTTTAGTACTTTGTAACATAATATTGGCCCTAAATGAATAAGGAGAAGTGAGAATTTTGTCTTCTGCAGTCATGGTAACTGCTGCCTCTCTGCATTCCTTTTACAAATGAAAGAAAAAGAAATTGACTGTGCTTCTAAGCTTTCTCATGAAAATAGGAGTACTTATTTTTAAGAAGGTGGAAAAAAAAGTTTGCCTTATAAAGGAAACGGGAAAACAATGATTGTGCCCATATACTTTCTGATCTAACCTGGGGGATAAGGTTCCTCATGCTCTTTTTCTTGTTTCTTCAAGGATCTTTTTCACATCAGTTATCTTACTCTTTAAATTTTCATTTTATTTTGTTTTCTTCTGTGATTCTTTTTCTTCTCTTTATAAGAAACCAGGTCATCTTATCTTTCCCAAAAAGGAAGTCCTTCCCTGACTTCTTTGATTTATGACCTGCTTAGACTATTTATTGTCTTTCTTGCTTAATTTTGAGATTCTTTTTTTTTTTTTTTTTAGATTTTATTTATTTATTTTCAGAGAGAGAAGGGAGAGGAGAAAGAGCAATGTATGGTTGCCTCTCACATGGCCCTCAGTGGGGACCTGGCCCGCAACCCAGGCATGTGCCCCTACTGGGAATGGAACTGGGATCGTTTGGTTCCCAGCCCGCGCTCAATCCACTGAGCTACACCAGCTGGGCCTTAATTTTGAGATTCTTATGAGTAACTCCGTAGTCATCACCTGTACTTTCTCACCACTTAGTTCTTCATCGAGAAAATTCCACTTAGCATTTTGCAGAAATTGCCCTACCAGAAGTTACAATGACTAATTCACATAGTAAATTACCAATCCACAGGTTTATCAGCTTTCCTCCTGTTTGGTCTTTTTGGAGCAAACTTCCATTTCGCCTCTTTTAAGTGAGACACTGTTTTTCTCTAGTTTACATGAAATCCCTTCTGCTCATCTCTTTCATGTAGGCATTTTTAAAGATTTTGACTTCTGTCCATTTTTTTTATTCTTTGTATTACCTATGATTCTTTTATTACCATTTCATATCTATGTCTAGTCCTCACCTCATTGTAACTCAGAGTTGCATTTCCTACAGCCTGATAGACCCTGGATTTCTGGCTAGAATGCTAAGTCTGACTTTCTTTTTCAGATAATTAAAAATATTTTTCAATTACAGCTGACATACATTATTATTTTTGTTTCAGGTGTACACCCCAGTGATTAGATATTACATAACTTAGTGATCACCTCGATAACTCTCGCACCCATCTTACACCATACCTAGTTATTACAATTTATTGACTGTATTCTCTATACTGTGCTTTATATCTCCATGACTATTGCTTAACTGCCAATTTGTACTTCTTAATCCCTTCACCTTTTTAACCCATTCCCCAACCCTTCTCCCATCTGCCAGCTGTCAAAATGTTCTCTGTATCTATGAGTCTGTTTCTGTTCTGGTAAGCCTAACTTTCAAAATCAGAATTCAGCGTAATGCTTCTCCCTTAAACATATGTCCCCTGGCCTCCTCCTACACACTAAAAAACAACTACTTTTTACACCTGCCCTGTTGTCTTAATTTGAATACTTATTTCAATAAATATCTTAATTATTTTGCTTTCAGGAATCAATTCTTATTTTCTACTTTCACAATTCTAGATGAGGCCATCATCAAGTCTTGAATCAATTTAGTGGTCTGCTAATTTACTTGTTTCCTTGAATTTCTCATTTTTAATGCTATACTTGGATATATTCTTTTTGTCTTTATATTGAAGTCCAGGTTCTGGATTTCTGACAAATTCTTATCTGGGCGTAAAGCCTCCCCTGAAAATCAAAGTAGCATAAAATCTTTGCTTCATTATTCTCGAGGTCTTTTGCCTCATTTTATATGATTTGTGGCAGAATTGTGGTTAGTATTTGTGGTAGCTGATGAGACTTGAGAAGAAAATGATTTTTGTGAATTGGGAAAGTTAATTTTAGAAGATTAGAGTTTAGACAAAAAAGTCATTTAGGTTGAATGACTATCTTTTCTGAATTATGTTCCTCTGACCATTCTATGTACTCCATTATTATGTTGTTACAAAATGAAGTACACTTCATTTATGATATCTTCCTTTATCTCTATTAGCAGTTCTTATTTTTTGGTTTTAGAGAATTGTATACTTCTATTATAGTGCTTACTATATATCATCATTGTGACTGTCAACTTTAAATAGATTGTATGTTGAGTTCAAGTAGGTCTTAATCTATTTTGCCATTTCCTACGTGCCTTATGTATACACTGGGTTCTCAAAAATGGTAAATGAAGTTATTCCCTTAGTTTGAGGTGCCTTTCCTACTTACAGATTGTAATGACTCTGGCATAGATTGCTAAATGACTGTGAGTAGATTGCATAATCTCTCTTAAACTTTTTGGCCTGAAACTGGTAATGCCTTTCCTCAAAGAGTTAGGTTATAATTAACTAGTAAAATACTTTGAAGATGAAAAACTTAAGGTTGAACCTATGATTATCCTATTAAAGGTAAACTGTTAGTATCAGGTTTGAAGGTAAAGCTTTCCTGAAGCTTGAAGTTAATAAAATGGGGCTGAAGTAATCATTTTGCATATGTTTACATCTTGCTCATTTGCTTTGCCTAAATCTCTAGATTTCTCTAGGGAGGGTCTTTTTGTAATGCTGTTTATTCTGACATTTCTGTCACGGAGCCAAGTGAAGATTGAAACCCATCCATAAAAGAAGTGCGGTAGTTTAGTACAGCAATATGATTGCCTCTTATTATACTTAAAACTGCATTATGTGCCAGAGGTCCTCAAACTGTTGTGTACTAAGACTCATTTGGGAGGCTCTTGTTAAAGATACCTCACATCCAGAGTTTCTAGTTTAACAGGTTCTGCGTCTTTAATGAGAAGTCCAGGTGATTTCTGATTCAGGTAGTATGTGGACAACTCTTTTTTTTTTTTAAATAATTACTTTATTGTTTTCAATTACAGTTGTCTGCATCCTCTCCCCTCCACTTCCCCCAACCCCACCTCCCTTCCCTGCCTCCCTCCTCCCCCTTGGTTCTGTCCATGTGTCCTCAGTGGTTCCTGAAAACCCCTCTCCCCATTTTCCCCTTCCTCCTCCCCTCTGGCTAATGTTAGATTGTTCTTAGTTTCAATGTCTCTGGTTATGTTTTGCTTGCTTTTTTCTTTTGTTGATTATGTTCCAGTTAAACGTGAGATCATGTTGGTATTTGTCCCTCACCGCCTGGCTTACTTCACTTAGCATAATGCTCTCCAGTTCCATCCATGCTGTTGCAAAGGGTATAAGCTCCTTCTTCCTCTCTGCTGTGTAGAATTCCATTGTGTAAATGTACCATAGTTTCTTGAGCCATTCATTTGTAGATAGGCACTTAGGACAACTCTTTGAGAGACGCTCTGAATGGAACTGAAAAAAGCCAGAGATTATGAGAGACTGACGAATAAACATACCACCTCACTTAAATAGTTAAAGTTATAGTTATCATAATAACTCAAGTTATTACAAAAATGACTAAGCTTCAAATATTTTATTATTTTTCTTTAATTCAGTAAGTGCATAAGTACATAGTACTTATTCCCAGAGTTTGTGTGTAAAATTTCATTACCTACAGATGCTTCGTGAAAAAAGAGAGCTTGATCAAATGTTTGTGAAGTGTTCTATACTGTCTTCCATACTTGGAGATTTATACTGCATACTAACATATTAAAAACTCTTAGAAGTCTTGTAGCTAATTGTTTCCCAAACTTATTTGACCATTAGCCTTCCTTTATTTCCCCTAGTAATTCCTATTAGTGATTTATTGAACAAACTTTGGGAAATCTTGCTTTTTTTTTTTTGCTTGCTGTTGTGTGGAATTAAAAAGAAATAGGGTGATTAAAAAAAATTACAGAACCTAAAATCTTGCTAGAATCTGAAGACTTGGATACCAATTAGAGATGATAAATATATACTGCTAGATTGAATATAATTAAGTGTCAAAATGTATTTTAAAGTTGCAGCTAGTAGAGGGGAAAGGTCAATTAAGTTAGATTCTTCAGATAAGATTTCAGGGTAGAGATGGGTCTTAAAGAGTAAGTGGTGGGATTTGATTAGGAGTAGTAATGCTGGCTTGGGCTATCTAAATTGGTAAAGTAGTTTTATAGGTATCAGTTTCTGTGTTCACAAATATAGCTGAGCTTAGAACACATAACATTGCATCTTCAAGAAGTACTTGTTGAATAGATTATGTAATAATGCTTTTCAAACTCTAATGCACATTAGAATCACCTGGGCATTTTGTCAAAAATGGTTTCTGACTGGGGCGGAGCACATTTGGAGAGACAAGTGTAGCCTGTTGAGGATAGTTTGAAAGTAGCTAACCAGTTTTTCTTGGGAACTTAAACTAATAAGTTGTATATGTTACACAACTAACATTTATTATTCTTAATTATTAGACTTTGAACTCAGATGTTTGAACTTCTAATTGTGTTTCCCTTTGTGCCTTTTAGTATGAGTGTGGTCTTGTTTTAAAACTAGCACATGGTAAATTGTATTAAATCACAGAATTAGTATTGTTTTGAAAAATTTTTTGGTAAGTGAATTGATTCTAGAGGCTGTACTTGGATACCTTTAAACATACATTTTAAGTTTTTTTTTTTTTTTAAAGATTTTATTTATTTATTTATTAGAGAGAGGGGAAGGAAGGGTGAAAGATAGGAAGAGAAACAGCAATGTATGGTTGCCTCCCACATGGCCCTCACTGGGGACCCGGCCTGCAACCCAGGCATGTGCCCTGACTGGGAATCGAACTGGGATCGTTTGGTTCCCAGCCCGCGCTCAATCCACTGAGCTACACCAGCCAGGGCACATTTTAAGTTTTTTATGTTTGTTTGCTAGTGGCTATATTTTGACTAATTATTTGTGTAATTTCTTAAAAGAAATTTGTAGCATGAAAGGAGACCAAATTAAAATATTGTTTTTAAAAAAGATTTTATTTATTGTTAAGAGAGGGGAATGGAGGGAGAAAGAGAAGGAGAGAAACATCCATGTGTGACAGAAACATCGACCTGTTGCCTCTCGAACACCCCCAACTGGGGACCTGGCCTGCAACCCAGGCTTGTGCCCCAATGGGGAATTCAAACCTTGACCTTTCGGTTTACAGGCCAACGCTCAATCTACTGAGCCGCACCAGCCAGGGCTCAAACATCTTTATGTGGTAGCATATTGAAAATGATCATATAGTCCTTTGAAATACTGATTTATAATGCTTTGATAAACTTAGCATATGAATTAAATTATCTTTTTTAAAAAATATTTTTATTTATTTATTTATTTTTAGAAAGAGGGGGAGGGAGGGAGAAAGAGAGGGAAGGTAACATCAATGTGTGGTCGCTTCTCACTTGGCCCCCACTGGGGACTTGGCCTGCAACCCAGGCATGTGCCCTGACTGGGAATTGAAACGGCAAGCCTTTGGTTCACAGCCCGCGCTCAATCCACTGAGCCACACCAGCCAGGGCTGAATTAAATTATCTTTAAACAAAAGGTCCTTCCCTCCCAGAATCCAAGGAAGTGCACGGTGAAGAGGAGAGCTGCTGTGCAGAGACAGTGGCCTTCCTATGGTCTGAGGATGCGCAGCTGGGCAAGCAGTAATGGAAGTGTGATGGGTTGAGGTCTCTGAGAGATTGGCTAGCTTAAAAAATTAATTGGAAGAGTACATAACAAATAAATAAATGTACTGAAAATGATGGAAACCGTGTTTCTTGCTGAGAAGGGCTTACAAACAGAAAAGGGTAAGTCTAGAAAGAAACAATGTGTGGAATAAGAATTAGAAGCATTGTGTACACACATTTAATTTTTTATTTAGGCACAGATTAAGAGATAGATATGGGGTATGTGTGTATCTATATATATTTTATATATTTCCTAGCTCTCTTTGCTAAGAGGACTCAATACCAGTGAAACCCCCAGTTGCCAAGATCTTGGTTTCTAATTACCATCTAATTACCAGGGCTCCTTGCAGAAATAGCTAATTCTAGGATCAGAGAGGGAAAGTAGAAGATGAGCTTAGAGATTTCTTTTGTTCCATAAAGTAAGGAAATATTCAAAATGATGGGAATGTGTCAAAAGAATACAGGAACCACTTTGAAAGGGCTCCCAATGGCCAAATCTTTTATAATTTGAGCAATAAAATAGAGTAATGGATATAACCCATAGAATAAAATAAGGCTCCACAAGTCCCTATTGATATAAATAAATGAGTAAATGAATTGGGCAAAGGGGGCAGAGGAAAGCTGTTTAAAATAGAATGCCAACTAAAAAATATAGAAGGCATGATGGGATTAGGTAATCATCATCATAATGGTATTGTATAAAGGCAAGAGTAGTCAATGAATGCTAAGGCTGATGCGTGGAGGTTTGATGGGGAGCAGGATATTGCTGATATCAGAATAATTCCATATAATACAATCAAATACAAGAGGAAAAATAGACTTTACAGTGGAGAAACTTGGCTGACAACAACTTGACCAGGTGATCAAGGTGATAATGTTGGGTAGGTGTAGTGTAATATATACAGCAACATTTCTGTATATTATTTCCAAGAATGTGTGGCCTGAATCTGGTTATGAGGAGCATCAAACAGACCTGGAATGAAGGTCATTCTGGAGAATGAAAGGCTTTGAACTCTTTTTTTTTTTTTTTTTTGAAGATTTTACTTACTAATTTTTAGAAGGGAAGGAAGGGAGAAAGAAACGTTGATGTGAGAGAGAAACATCAATTGGTGGCCTCTCATATGTGCCCAGCTGGGGACTGAATCTGCAACCAAGCATGTGCCCTTACTGGGAATTGAACCAGTGACCCTTTGCTTTGTGGGAAGTTGTCCAACCAACTAAGCCAAACCAGTCAGAGTGCTTTGTACTCTTTTCAATCAAGGTCATGAAAGATGGGTAAAGACTAAAGAACTGTTCCAGATTGAAGGAGACAGAGGAGATCCTATAACTAAATACACTTTATATGTTCCTGGATAGGATCTTGAACCACAAAGGGGAGACATTGTTGGACAATTGATAAAATTTTCATGTGTCTGAGGATTGACTCTGTTGTATTAATGTTAATTTCCTGATTGGAATGGTTGTATGATGGTAATGTAGCAAAGTGTCCTTGTTTTGGGATGTGGACAGTGGAGTATTTAGGAGAAGAATGTGGAATCATGTCATCAAAAGATATATATACACACCTTTGCTGTAAGCTGAAACTGTTTTTTGAAACTTTAAAAAATACAAACAAGACTAATAAACATACTTTTCTAACATTTGTTTCTGTATTTACAGATTATTACATTTTACTACACTTGTAGACTGATTCATACAATAGATATTAATTGTTTGAATAAAGTTGCTTTATTCAAGAATTTAATAATTCTATATGTGTTTTAATAGGAATAATAAATACATTTTGAACTTTATCTTTCAGAAATCTGAGGTTGATGGTAGTTTAAGTGATAGCCACGTGTCTCCTCCAGCCAAACGCACTTTGAAACAACCTGATTCTGTTTGCAAAGACAAATCAAAATCACGAACTACTAGTCAGCGAGAGGAATGGAACATATCAACTGGACAGGCCAGGTGAGAAGTGAGAACTCACTGATTATTTCATGAATTGTTTGATGTGATTCAGGGCTGATGTTAATGCTAATTTTCTTAAATTGTAAAGCTGCTAGTATCTAGAAATACTTATAAATTGCATTATATTTACCTTATAATTTCATTTTCTCTAAATATGCTATAAAATTTATTTGTTTTATAAAAATAGGTAGTATGTAATAGAAACTTATTACTAAAACAATATGGATTTTGATATGTCTTAAATATACATACATGTGTACAGTCCTGAAAATTTAAGTAAGAACATATGGTTAGAATTATTTTTTTTACTTGAAAATAGATAATATAACCCCTTTCTAAAATTATTAAATATTCACCTTGTAGTGACATACTAAAATATAATAAAACCTAAATTAAATTTTTAAAGAAATCTTTTCATTTTTATCTCCTTGTTTTCAACTTAAATTTGCTTGTGTCTGATTTAATATGTAGCAGGAAAACTTAGTTTTACTTACCAAAGTAAATGGTAATAATTTAATGTAGCGAGGATAAGCATACACACAAAAAAGATTTAAACTCTGAACTTAGAATCTTCTGCTTCCCTTTTCTCCAAAGTCTTTGATAGAGAAGTGCTGATAACAAGTCAACTGCAAAGGAAAGTAAAAGGGAAATTCTTTGGTTTCCTTTCTCCTTGAAGTATTTAAAAATATTTTGATTTTGTGTATTTATATTTATATTTTTTAATGAAAAAAACTATTGGGTATATATAAACTTGGACAAGTAGTTTACATTTACTACTCTCCCTAAAGAGTTTGTACCTACCTATTTCAGTATGGTCCAGAAAAGGTACCACTTCATTTAAAATTTTTTTCTTTCTTTTTTAAAAATATTAAGCATTTTTATTTTTCAATTATAATTGACATTCAATATTATATTAGTTTCAGGAGTACAGCATAGTCATATTTTAAAGTTTTATTTTGCATTGTCTGGGAGCTAAGTAGAAAAGTACAGGAGTTATAGTCTGTTGATTTTTTTCCCTCCTTTCTCATATTCATATGTGAGATGAAACTGATGCAGATCACTATAATAATATTCTCAAGATGAGTACTGCCCTTTAATTATACTTCTAGACTTTATCTCCCTGTTATAATCTGTCTCTGGTATTTCTTTAGTGAGTGTGAGTCAGGCTTCTTTTTCTGGATAAATGTTTCTAAAAACTGTTCTTTCAGTGTTAAAGTTTGACTTTTAACTGTAAGATAATTTTAACAGTTTAATTCAAGTCTGAGGGTATAGTACACTAGATTTCCCCATCGTATCCACTCAGGCAGCTTTTATATAAATTGATGTCTTTCATAGAAAGACCTCAAAAATTTTGGGGGGAAGAAACATAATTTTGCTTCCTTTTAGGTATTTTAGAGGTGATACTTTAAAAAAATACTAAATCTATCTAGAATAAAAAGCTTAAATAATGTATGCTAACAAGATTTACTGTTTCTGTTTTGGCAGAAGAATAATATTTAGCATTTCACATTTTATTTTTTTATTTTTTTTAAAGATTTTATTTATTTATTTTTAGAGAGAGGGGAAGGGAGGGAGAAAGAGAGAAACAGCAATGTATGGTTGTTCCCCACATGGCCCTCACGTGGCCCTCACTGGGGACCTGGCCTGCAACCCAGGCATGTGCCCTGACTGGGAATCGAACCGGGATCCTCTGGTTCCCAGCCCACGCTCAATCCACTGAGCCACACCAGCCAGGGCCACATTTTATTTTTTTAAATAATGTATTTATTTACTTTTAGAGAGAGGGTAAGGGAGGGAGAGAAACATGGATGTGTGAGAGAAACATCGATTGGTTGTCTCTTGCATGCCTCTCTAACTGGCGATCAGACCTGCAACCCAGGCATAAGCCCTGATCAGGAATTGAACCTGCTACCTCTCAGTTTGCAGGCTGGCACTCAATCCACTGAGCCACACCAGCTAGGCTAGCATTTCACATTTTAAAAAGTTTTTTTGAGTTACACTTTCATCTAGGAATATAAATGCTATACTTAGAATCTTTTGGTGTTTTGTATGACGTGAAATGTCATTGGACCTACTAGGAACAACAGAATTGAATTTTAAGCAAAACTTGTACTTAAATATATTTTAGATTTTGAGATAGCATAAATACAAACATCAGGATTTATTTGAAGGCTTCTGGTTGTTTTTATGTTGTGAACCTGAGAATCCTGATTTCTTTATTTATTAATCTAAGTTCTTATGAATGTTGAAGGTAAATTATTGAATTTCTTTTTTTTTTTTTCAAGATTTTACTTATTTTTAGAGAGAGGAGAAGGGAGAAAGAGATGTGAGAGAGAAACATTAATTGGTTGCCTCTCCTATGTGCCCCGACCAGAGACTGAACCTGTAACTCAGAGTGTACCCTGACCTGAAATCAAACTGGTAACCTTTTGCTTAGCGGAACAACACCCAACCAACCAATCCTTACAAATGTTTATTTGGATAAAAAATGAATGTAGAGAAGAATTAGCATTAGCTATGAAAAATAATGATTCCTAAAGGACGTTGTAAAGACTGCTAAATTCATTAAAGAAATTAGTGTTGATTGGTAAAAATGACTTTTGTATTTAGAGGGAGGTAAGTGATGAAGAAGAGAGGTAAAAGTGGAACTAGAATTTCTAAGTTTTCATAAAATATTTGAAATAGAGTTTTCTTTTGGGGAAAAATCTGGGCTTATATATTAGAGACCCAAATTCATCAATGTAATTATAATGATTGATTTTGTTTGATCAAAACATTTACTCTGTATTCTTCATCTTATATGTAGAAATGCACAAATATACATGCTAACCTAGATAGATGTTGGTGCTTACAAATATTTTGAGTACAGAATCCCATTTTACGGACTTTTGGCAGCTGGCATTTATTTAGCCAGTAGACATTTATTTAACTCGGAGGCTGTATGTGTGTCGTTGTTGCCAACCCGGGGAGAGTGGCATGCATTTGATGTCTCTAGAATAATAGAAAGGCGTAATCTGAGATACACAATTAGATCTTTTAGCTCTGGCTGGTGTGGTTCAGCAGGTTGAGTGCTGGCCTGTGAACCGAAAGGTCCCTGGTTCAGTTCTCGGTCAGGGCACATGCCTGGGTTGTGGGCCAGGTCCCTGGGTTGGGGTGTGCAAAAGGCAACTAATCCCTTACACATCAAAGTTTCTCTCCCTCTCTTTCTCCCTCCCTTCCCCCTCTGTAAACAATAAATAAAATCTTTAAAAATCTTTGTTAAGACAATCTGAAACTTGAATGTATTGTGTGAAAAACTTTTGTGGTCAGATGATGACAGGGTAGTGGGGTTGGGCAAAATGTGACTGACCACCTATGTTAGACTGCCAAAGTGTGTCGGAACTGAAGGGTGGTAGGGTGGAAGGTGAATTGATTTTTAAAACCCTTTAAATTGTTATGTGCCTTAGGTTCATTTGGGAAAGGGAAATAAGTAATGACTTTTAATCTGGTATTGCATTGGTAGTTGCTACAGATAATTAGTGCTATAGAAAACTCTAATATAATGATTGTCTAGTATAAAGTGATAGAGTCTCATTTTAAAAACTTAGGAAACAGATATAGGGAGATATTTCACACTGAACTCTCTTTATAAAAATAAACAGGGGAGACTTTATAATCCTAAAGGATTTATTGGAGGATTCATTTAAGCAGTGAACCCACCTGGTTACATTTTAAGTAATAAACTTTTGGGAACATTGATTCAAGAGACTTTTAAGCCCTGGCCTGGTGGCTAAGTTGGTTGGAGTGTTGTCCCATACACCAAAAGGTTGCAGGTTCAATTCCTGGTCAGGGCACAGCCAGTCTTTCATGTTGGTATTTCTCTCTCCCTCTCTTTAAAAATCAATAAACATGTCCTCAGGTAAGGATTAAAAGAAAAAATAAAAAAAGATACTTATTATACACATAATGTTGTGTAGGCAGGCCAACCCTTACAGTCTCAGTATTTTTATATACACAGTATTTAATACTGTCCGTTTTTTAAAGATTTCTCCTTTTTATAAGATAAATGATAATGGTAAAATGCTGACAGTGATCTGTGATTGAAAGATAATTAGATTGAAGAACACGTGTCCCCTGTCCCCCCATAAGACATCCCTCATCAACAAAGAAATAAAAGCCAAGGAAGCACTGTCTTCTTCAGAGGGACAAAATGCTTATGTGCTTTTTTCCTAGTGATGGTGCTATTGTTCAGAAAAGTTTTAAATTGTTTTTGTAGAAATACATTAGGGTTAGCACCTTATTCTTCTGAATAATTTAAGTATGTGTACTTTTAACTATTTGGTTTTACATATAGCTAAAATTCATTTGGAGCCAAGACTTGTGAATGAGTAGATCAGACTGAGTTAATGCTATAGTGGGTTCAAAGCCAAAGTATATAAATTGATTTTTTCTATTTGGTTTTAAGTAGATTTTGAGAGTGATTGTAGAGAATTTCACATATGTAATCTTCTAAGGAATGTCCTGTTAATATACTTATTTCATTACTTTGTAGTCAAATTCAAATGCCAGGAGAATTGTCCACTTGTGTAATTGTGTGCTAAAAGTGAATTACTTTTGAAGAGATAGTATAAGAGAAAAATATAGTTCTGTTGTTTTCCTGGCGTATGGAGGGCTGGAGTTTTTGTTTTTGTCTTTTTTGCCAGTCTGAAGACATGTAATAGTTTGAGGTTTTGTTCATATCTTTTAATCATCCTAGCTGTGACCTCTATTAGGCAGGGATATTTATAATGAACAGTTATAACATTTAATGTTTATGATTTAACACAAAGAGTGCCAGAATAACCAGGGACATTAGACTCTTTTAGCTAAAAAAATTTATACAGCCCTGGCTGGGTAGTGCAGTTGATTGGAGTGTTGTCCCGATATACCAAGGTTGCTGGTTTGATCCCCACTTAGAGCACATGCAGGGAGAAACAGCAAGTGCATGGATGGGTGGAATAGTCAGTGTGTCCTCCTCTCTCTCCCCCACCCTTCTTCTCTCTCTAAAATCAATCAATAAAAAAATTTTAAAAATTTATGCTAATCACATAGTAGAAGACAATTGTATATATTTACTATTTTCTGAATGTCTTCCCTTGTTCTTTTATATTTGAAAATAATAGTTGGATTTTTCAGAAATACTTTAATAAGTTTATATACACAGCTGTTTTATTATGTAACAATTTAGTTTTCTTTTTAAAAGATTTTATTTATTTATGTTTAGAGAGAAGGGAAGGAAGGAAGAAAGAAAGGGAGAGAAACATCAGTGTGTGGAGAGAGACATCTATTGGTTGCCTCTCACACACTCCCAAGTGGGGACCGGCCTGTAACCCAGGCATGTGCCCCGACTGGGAATTGAACCAACACCCTTGTGGTTCGCAGGCCGATGCTCAATCCACTGAGCCACGCCAGCCAGGGCAACAATTTAGTTTTTGAACTTCCTAATTATAGTAAGTTGTATGGTGACTTTTTTCTTAAGTCTTCATGTTTTGGTGACCATTTAAATATCTTTTTAACATTTTTCCTCTTCCACCCAAATGGCAGAATTGTACAATGACTGTTTTTGGGAAATTAGCTAAGTTTTTATTATCAGTTGAGAATGTGTAATAAAATGTGTGAAGAAATTATTAAATGGTATTGGCATTCGAGTAATTTTTTCTAACAAAATATCATTTGAATAAGTTTGTTGTTGTTTCAATTTTATTTTGTCAACCAAATTTATAATAAAGGTCTGTGACAGTTGCTACTAATAGCCTCAGTTAACTTATGGTAAATGTTAGGCTTAAGCCTTTTTATTGGATTTTAATTAGAATTGAAGAGACAGTAAGTTCTATTATTAAAGCTGTTCTTAAAGCAATGAAATGACTCAGTATATTTTATTAAGTGGTATATTATCAATATTATAGTGAAAAAAGTCTTTTTTCTTAAAAAAGGTAATGCTATATTACTGACATTTTAAAGATTAAAATGATTCCACCAGTATTGTGTTTTTTGCTTCTTTAAGTCAATGTTGATGTGTTTACATATTAAATATAATTATGTTATAGGTTAACTTCTCAGCCTGGAGCTACATTACCAAACGGACATAGTAGCTTATGTGAGTATTCTGTTATGAAACTGGTTAGTATTAAAATTCTTATAATGTTGTTACATTTAAAGCTTTAAAGTGGGGTAAAATTGACTTACTAGTATGCTCAGTATACAGTTGGAAATGACTGGATTTCAGTCATAGTAAATACATATGTAATTGCTAAATGTTGAGAAATTAGTACAAGGGAAATTAAATTATGACAGATTGTAAACATTTATAGAAATTTTGGATTATTGGATAATAAAGCCATTTAAGAGGTTATATTAAACTTTTTGTAGTCTTTTAAAAGTAATTTTTTTTGTTTCTTATATTCTGTACTTTGAAATGAAAATCTTCTTGCAGCCCTTCGAAGTCATCCCCTTAGAGGGGAAAAGAAAGGAGATGGAGACCTTTCATGTATAAATGGTGACATGGAAGTCAGAAAAAGTTGTCGTTCCAGGAAAAACAGATTTGAAAGCGTGAACCAGAGTTTGTTATTTGATCAACTAGTAAATAGGTATGCTTATGCAGTGAGCAGTTCGTTTAATCATTTGATTTTTAAGCCATTATTTTATAACTTAATTTGAATTAACAGTGGTTAGCAGTGATTGTGAGTTCCTAGTCAGTTTACTATATTTAATACAATTTATATAGTAGCTGAATTTTTCTCATCCTTTTTAAATTCTTGTGTGTAGATACTATAAAAAGTAATTTTATTCTCTTCACTATAGTCATTTAATATTTTCTCATTTAACATTTGTATTTGTAATAACTTTCAAACAACATTAAGTTCTCATTATTGATGGTAGTTTTGCTTAGTTAAGATTTTGAATTGAAGGTCTTTTTGAGATGGGGCATACGGGATGTAGCTAGTGAGCCAGCCTAGCTAATTGCTTACGTCTACATGCAATGAAGCGTTATTCTCGGATAACAAATTATCCTACTTAATCTTTGCAGAGGCTTGGACAAGGGAGGTCAGTGTAATGCCTATTTGATTTAGAGGAAATTATATTCTATAGTGGTATTGTCAAATGTGGGTATTAGTTAACTATTTTTACCTTCTATTTTTTTAAACATTTTTCTATTACAGTTTACATTCGGTATTATTTTGTATTAGTTTCAGATGTACATTTGTTAAATGCTTAGATCAGTGTCTGGAAAAATAGTGTTTAAAAGATAAAATGTGCTAATTTCAGCATATATTTCATGTATGTCAGTGTTCTCTAATTTTGAAAAATACCTGTTCTATTATCTTACTGGTTTTAAACATTTTACAAATTCTTTATCCTATATAATTCTTAACGCCATCTTAAAATTAAACAATTAAATTAGTTATTCTTTTTTGTGCCTTGGATCTGGTAGTAAATTGTAGTGGCATTGTGGATTTAAATATTTGGAGCCTTATAAACAAAAATTTCCTATTTTGTAAGTTTTACTTTAATATATTAAGGTAGAAGATGTTTTGGTTCCATTTTTTAGGGGAGCATTATCTGATGGATGCCAATTCAGAAAGGGGTGTTATGTACAGTTAATATCATAGATGATTTCATTGTGCTTTGGTGAAGATCTCTTACATGTGGATGACACAGTTCAACAACTGTCTAAACCCTAGTTTTATTACGTGATTATAGTACTGCCGAAGCTGTGCTGCAAGAAATGGACAACATTAACATCAGACGGAATCGTCGTTCAGGAGAAGTAGAACGACTTCGAATGTGGACAGATACAGAATTTGTGAGTATACTAACTTTAACAACCTTAGCAATTTTTAACTTTTATTGAGGAAAAAAAGGGAGAGTGAACAGCATTTGGATTTCCTTGGATTAACAGAATTGTTCCTTCTTCGTTTTTAGTGTAGGATTTTATTGCTTTCTTGCTTCTTTTATCCATACCCTGCCTGCTACAACCTTCTGCTAAAGATCCTTTCTATACTTTTGCCAGAGGAGTCATCTGAAAGTACAACCCTGATTCTGTAATTTTTTTTATATAATTCTTTAATATTTTTTATTGTGTACTGAATTGATTGAAAATACTTTGGCCTTTATAATCTAGTTTCAACTTTATCTGCTCATACACCATTGCCCAAATGTAAACAAGTCATTCTTGTTCTTCTGTCTTTTACTACTCTTAATACTTCCAGTTAGGGGCTGATGCAATCCTACCTTGTTTCAAGGTTCATAACAAATGTTGCCTCTCTTCCCTGCCCTTATCAACAGGAGGCTGTCTCTTTGAATTCTACTTTGTACCTTTCTTTATGGCATTTAACTTGTTTTACTTTCTTTTATAGTTACTGTGATTTATTCCATCCTACTAGACTGTGATTTGCTTGAGGGAGAAAGTATCCCATAGCATTATAGTTTACAATTTTCAAATATTTTATTGTTTTATTTATTTATCCTCTTGTCTTTTACATTTATTGAATTCAGGAAGCTTCATTTTCATGAATCTGTGCCTAGCAAATAGATGGTCAGTAAATTTTATTGAATGGGCATGTCCCATTGGATTATAATATTTATAGCCAGGAATAAATTCTGTGTTAATATTTGACAGATTTCTTTCTTTAAAAGGAAAATATGGATATGTATTCAAGAGTGAAAAGGCGAAGAAAGTCACTGAGGAGAAATAGTTACGGGATACAAAATCATCATGAAGTTTCTACTGAAGGTGAAGAAGAAGGTTTGTAAAACACTTTATAAAATAAATACTAGAAAATTCAGGTGGAAGGAAAGAAAATTATGTACAAATAATATATGTGTAATATTGCTGGGTAGGTTATTTTTGGCTGTAGAAGTCTATATTTTGTATAATTTAGAACAATTTTTATTTAGTTGACGTTCTGAGTTTTCCTTTTCTGCATTGGAATAAAGCCTTTACTGTACACTATATATTGTTATATAATGTACCTTGTTAGTAGCTATTGATAGTCCTTACGTGACCTAATCTGGCATTGCCATTAACTGATTTGCTTGTTACGTGTGACTTGTTTTGTATTTAGGTACCTACTAATCAGAAGCCTCTGTCCAAAATTACATTCTATCCATAGCCTCTAAATCTCTGATTATTTGAGTCCCAATTTTGGTTATGAACTGAGGAGTAAATGGCGAAGTCTAGAGAAAGAGGGACTGGTAGTACTAGTGGGCGGTGTTCTACTGTTCTTTTCTATGGCATGTCTGGGCTCTTAACTGAAGAACCCCGAATTTGTAAGGCTGGAGCTGGGAACATGATGTCAGAACGTTTGCTGCAAGGATTATAAATGAATGACCAGTACATCTATAGGATTTAATTCTGTAGGTGTTAATCTTCTTCTTCCCCTCCCCCTCCTATTCTCTCTGCTCCGATATGTTTATTGATTTTTAGAGAGCGGGGAAGGGAGAGGGGGGGGAACATTGACATGAGAGAGAAATGTCAGTTGCCTCTTGCATGCACTCTACTAGGGACCTGGCCCACAATTCAGGCATGTGCCCTGACTGGGAATTGAACCTCTGACTTTTGGGATGGCACTCTAATCACCTGAACCACACCAGCCAGGGCAGGAGCTAATCTTCTTTATTGAAGTGAATTTTTAGAAGTTGGTGTATTGTAAATGCAGGGTACTTGTATTTTCCCAAGACACATTACCAGTTCCCATGATTTGTATAGCTTAGATGGAGAAGTAAAGGTTTATATCATATTCTGTAATTAAAATATTAATAAATTATGAAGAGCTGATATGTCTAATGAAGGTACTTTATTGAACAAATGTTGTTGTTATAGCTAGCACCTCTATATTGCTTCCTTTGGAGAAAATCAGTATAGGTGAGACAGATTTATAATGTGACTTTTGCTTTTTCATTAACTGAACACCTTTGTGGAGTTTCCAAAGTAGATTTGACATGTACAGAATTTGTTCCCATAGTAAATAGCGTGTTATTATGCAGGCATTTTTTTCAAAAAATATTTTTTGAAGGTTTAGGAAACTTATTTGGGCACAAGTAATTAATAGTATTATTCAGATAAGTAATATTTTAATTGCTGCTTTTCTCTATAACTTAATAGTAAAAAGTTTTTAACTTAAAATAACCTTTCAGATGTCAAAAGTAAATGTAAAGTCCTTCATATTTTTAGTCTCCTATTTCACTCAGTATCAGTGGCTATTACAAAATTTTTCCTGTGCCTTAATATGATTGTGTTGTATTGACAGTTCTTATGGTTAAAAAGTTAAACGTAAAGTATATTGCAGTTGAGGACTTTAAGCCTATAAGTTTTTATTAGCTGTTATTTTAAACTGTAAATAAATGTCACATCACAGCTGTAGCCAGTCTTTAAACCACTTAAAAAAAAAACTTTCAGGATTTATGTATATTATAATTTATTTATTTTTACATGTATAGTTAGGTGAATTATTATAAAGCAATCACTAATGTTCAAGAAGCAAACTATAGGGACTTTTGGCCAAGTTGGAGGCATAGGTAGACACACTGTGCCTCCTCGCACAACCAAAAGAGGATAAACAGCAATTTAAAGAAACAAAAACAGCCAGATCTGACAGAAAATCGAGCTGAGTGGAAGTCCAACAACCAAGGAGTTAAAGAAGACACGTTCATCTAGACCGGTAAGCGTAAGCAGGGTGGAGCCGGGCGGAGAGCGCGCAGCAAGATGGCAGTTTGTGGAGTGTTACAGGCAATGCTGCAGCTGCCTGGAGAGGTCCACGACAGGTGTGCCTGACCAAAACTTGGCCAGCACACTCGTCAAAACCCGTGGCCAGCCCACCTGGACCCAGTGGGGCCGAGACTGGTGGACCTGGCGGTCCCTCATTGTCGCGCAGATAAACCGGGAGAAAAAGCTGGGGAGTGGAGCAGATCGAGAAGCCCACCATCGTGGGGAAATAAAGCCTCAAACCACTGATTGAAAACACCTGTGGGGGTTGAGGCGACAGTGGGAGAAACTCCCAGGATCACAGCAGAGTTCATTGGAGAGAACCACAGGGACTTAGATCTGTATAGGCCCACCCACCTGGGAACCGGCTTGGAGGGACCCAATTTGATTGTGGGTGTCACCCGAGGTGACTGGGAGCCAGGGGAGAGTGGAGCAAGTGCCATTGTTTGGTCTCTGGCCCCGCCCCCAGAGGCAGCGTCACAACACAGCAACGTAGGTTGCCCCACCCTGGTGAACACCTAAGGCTCCACCCCTTAAAGTAACAGGCGCACAGAGAAAGGGAAGGATGGCCCAAATGAAAGAGCAGATCAAAACTTCAGAAAAAAAACAACTAAGCCACCAAGAGATAGCCAACCTATCAGATGCACAATTCAAAACACTGGTAATCAGGACACTCACAGGATTGGTTGAATTTGGTCACAAATTAGATGAAAATATGAAGAATATACGAAGAGAAATGAGGGGAAATGTAAAGGGAACCAATAGTGATGGGAAGGAAACCGGGGCTCAAATCAACGGTGTGGACCAGAAGGAAGAAAGAAACATTCAACCAGAAAAGAATGAAGAAACAAGAATTCAAAAAAATGAGGAGAGGCTTAGGAACCTCTGGGACATCTGTAAACGTCCAAACATCTGGGTCATAGGGTGCCAGAAGGAGAAGAGGAAAACCAAGGGATTGGAAGCTTATTTGAATAAATAATGAAGGAGAACTTCCCCAATCTGGTAAAGGAAACAGACTTCCAGGAAGTCCAGGAAGCTCAGAGAGTCCCAAAGAAGTTGGACGCAAAGAGGAACACACTAAGACACATCTTAATGACATTACCCAAGATTAAAAATAAAGAGAGAATCCTAGAAGCAGCAAGAGAAAAGGAGACAATCACCTCCAAAGGAGTTCCCATAAGACTGTCAGCTGATTTCTCAAAAGAGCCCTTTCAGGCAAGAAGGGGCTGGAAAGAAGTATACCAAGTCATGAAAGGCAAGGACCTACATCCAAGAATACTCTATCCAGCAAAACTTTCATTTAGAATGAAAGGGCAGATAAAGTGCTTTTGGATAAGGTCAAGGTCAAGGAGTTCACCATCACCCAGCATTTATTATATGAAATGTTAAGGGGATTTATATAATCCCCTTAATGTGGAGGGATATCAACAGGGGAATGGGAAGGGGAGAGAGGAGGAGAAAGTACAGAGAATAAGTAGCGTAAATGGTAGGTAGAAAATGGACAAGGGGAGGTTGAGAATAGTATAGGAAATGTGGAAGCCAGGGAACTTATGTGTATGACCCATGGACAAAAACTAAAGGGCGGGGAATGGGGTGGTGTGGGGCGGGGGTGGGGGGAGTAGAGGGGGCAAAATGGGACAACTGTAATAGCATAATCAATAAAATAAAAAAAGCAAACTGTAGGGTTATAAATATCCTGGAAATCTGCTTCATGCTCCCTCCCAATTCCCATCTGCATTTTCCTACCAAATATAACTACCAGTAATCCATGTTTACTTGTCAACAGGCTAACAAACTGTTATACTGCCAACAAGGTTGCTTTTGCTGTAACATTAGTAATTATCTTTTTTCTTTTTAAATATATTTTATTGATTATGCTATTATGGTTGTCCCATTTCGCCCCCCTTATTCCCCTCTACCCTGCACACCCCCTCCCACCTGCATTCCCCCCCTTTAATTCATGACCATGGGTCTTATATATGTTCTTTGGCTTCGATATTTCCTACACTATTCTTAATCTCCCCCTGTCTACCTACCATTTATGCTACTTATTCTCTATACCTTTTTCCCCTTTCTCCCCACCCACTCCCCTGATGATAACTCTCCATGTGATCTCCATTTCTGTAATTCTGTTCCTGTTCTAGTTGTTTGCTTAGTTTGTTTTTCTTTTTGTTTTAGGTTTGGTTGTTAATAACTTTGAGTTTGCTGTCATTTTACTGTTCATATTCTTTATCTTCTTTTTCTTGGATAAGTCCCTTTAACATTTCATATAATAAGGGCTCGGTGATGAAGAACTCCTTTAACTTGACCTTATCTGGGAAGCACTTTATTTGCCCCTCCATTCTGAATGATAGCTTTGCTGGATAGAGTAATCTTGGTTGTATGTCCTTGCTTTTCATCTCTTCGAATATTTCTTGCTAGTCCCTTCTAGCCTGCAAGGTTTCTTTTGAGAAATCAGCTGACAGTCTTATGGGAACTCCTTTGCAGGTAACTCTCTCCTTTTCTTTTGCTGCTTTTAAGATTCTCTCCTTATCTTTAATCTTGGCTAATGTAATTATGGTGTGCCTTGGTGTGTTCCTCTTTGGGTCCAACTTCTTTGGGACTCTGTGAGCTTCTTAGACTTCCTGAAAGTCTATTTCCTTCACCAGCTTGGGGAAGTTCTCCATTATTTGTTCAAATAAGTTTACAATTTCTTGCTCTTCTTCTGTTCCTTCTGATACCCCTATGATTCAGATGTTGGAATGTTTAAAGATGTCCCAGAGGTTCCTAAGCCTCTCCTCATTTTTTTGAATTCTTGTTTCTTCATTCTTTTCTGGTTGAATGTTTCTTCTGGTCAACACTGTTGATTTGAGTCCCAGTTTCCTTCCCATCACTGTTGGTTCCCTGTACATTTTCCTTTATTTCACTTTTCATAGCTTTCATTTTTTCATCTAATTTGAGACCATATTCAACCAATTCTGTGAGCATTCTGATTACCAGTGTTTTGAACTGTGCACCTGATAGGTTGGCTATCTCTTCGTTGCTTAGTTGTATTTTTTCTGGAGCCTTGATCTGCTCTTTCATTTGGGCCTTTTTTTTTGTTTTGTCGCACCTGTTACTTTAAGGGGTGGAGCCTTAGGTGTTCACCAGGGCGGGGTAACTCATGTCATTGCGTTTTGACTTTGTCTTTGGGGGAGGAGTCTATGAGGGAACACCTCTGGGTGGGTGGGTTTGTGTATATTGTAGGACCCCTGTGGGTCTGTCCAGTGAACTCTCCTGTGTGGCTGGGAGTTTCTCCCACTGCTGCCTCAACCCCCACAGGTGTTTTTAATCAGAGGTTTGAGGCTTTATTTCCCCACTCTGGAACCCTGGGTTGCACTCTCTCGCTCCCCAGTTGTTCCTCCTGGTTTATCTGCATGGGAATGTGGGGCTGCCCTGTCTGCAATTCACCACCTCCTGGGTCTGCCATCTGCCGCCTTGCCCGCCCCAGTCCTCTGTCTTTCGCCTTGCTTGGAGTCCTCTCTGCCTGGCCGCCCGTCTCTGCTGCTCCTACTGGTCCGGATGAATGTTTCTTCTTTAACTCCTTGGTTGTCGGACTTCCATACAGTTCAATTTTCTGGTAGTTCTGGTTGTTTTTAAGTTTGTTGTTTTCCTTTTGGTTGTGCGAGGAGGCACAGTGTGTCTACCTATGCCTCCATCTTGGCCAGAAGTCCCAGTAGTAATTATCTTGTAAACACATTTTTTTTTTGAACTATCAGGTCATATTTGAACACTAACCTAATTCAGGGGTTAATTGGGCATTGAATGAAGTTTGCTGTAGTAAATTCTGAATCATAAGTAAATCAAGAGATCAAATATGACCACATTGATTTACTTAGCAGGGAGCTATATTGATTATTTGTAGGAAAGGCATTTTCTTTTATATCTATCTAAGTTAATTTTTAATTATATTGATTTATGCTATATTATCAAATGCTGATACTTTTAAATATCACTTGAGCAGAAAGAGTGAAAGATAAAATGTAAATATTCAGTTCTGGAGTGGCCTAATCCTGTGTATTAAAACAGCTCTTTTTTCCTTTTGTGTGGGTGAAACTAGAATCTCAGGAGGAGGATGGAGATATAGAAGTTGAAGAGGCCGAAGGAGAAGAAAACGATCGACCATATAATTTGAGACAAAGAAAAACAGTGGATCGATACCAAGCACCTCCAATAGGTAGGAGACTCTAAAGAATTTCTTTCTTTTTATAGTTGAGTAGCTTATTCTACGTCATCTCTTCAAAAAATTAGTACTGCTTAATTTAAGAGAATGAAATCTCATACTTGTTTTCCTATATGTGCTTCTATTTAAACACACAATGGAGAGAAACTTGAAGTGCATAGTTGCAATGTAGAATTACATTTTTATTTAAAGAACCTTTTATTAAATACTGCTCCTACTTTTGCATTACTTTATAGTTTATTGAGCACTTTCATTTACAGCAGTTCTTTAGGACAAGTATCTATGTTCCCAGTGGTCAAATAATTTAGTCACAAAAGGGGTACACGGAGGCAGCGTGGCCAATTACCCAGGGTTTTTTTTAAAGGAAAAAGTTTAAATCTAATAACAAGTAATAAATTTCACAGGTGCTATTTTATTGACTTTTTCCAGCTCTTGGGAAATTCCATCACTATTGATTCCCTACAGATTTTTAAAAATTGAGATGTAATTCACATATCATGAAATTCACCACTTTTGCTGTTTTTTTTGCTGCTTTTTAATATGTGCAATGTATTGATTCTTTTGTATATTCACAAGAGTGTACAGTCATCACCACTATCTAATTTCAGAACACTTTATTTTTTTCACATCCCATCGTCCCCTGCCCCATCCCTTGGCAACTATTAATGTACTTTCTGTCTCTAAGTTTGCCTGTATGTGACCTTTTGTGTTTATCTTCTTTATCTTAGAATAATGTTATCAAGGAAGAGCCTAGATCTTTTTATTCCAACTATGTTCTAAAAGAATGATTGATTCTCTGAAAGGGTCTATCAGAGTAATTTCATTAGAAGCTTGCCCAAGTATGCGGATGCTTCTCTAATCAAGAGTCACTGTCACGGGAAGTCCTGTTAATAATCGGGGAGGTGTGTTGGGACAGAAAAAAGACTATGAATCCTTTTTCTAGATTAAAAAAAATTCTTACTGTGCTGTTAACTGAATTATAGTCCATTGCCATTACACATATTTAATGTGTTTAATCTGGCATGTTTGAAATACCTTAGGATATCCCTGTGAAACTATCACCATACTCAAGATAATGAACATGTTCATTGACCCCAAAATTTCATCCTGCCTGTTTATAATCTACTAACATTCTTATGCCTACCCCCTCCCAGTCATTAGGTAGCCACAAGTCTGATATGCGTTCTTTCACTTTAGATGAGTTTACATTTTCTCAAATATTATACACAATAAATAGTGCATATTCTTTTGTGTCTGACTTCTTTCTCGCAGCATAATTATTTTAAGACTCATCCATGTTGGTGAACATACTCATGTGCTTTTTATTGAGTAGCATTCCATTTTATGGATATATCACAATTTGTTTATCCATTCATTTGTTTTATGGACATTGGGATTGTTGACATTTCTAGTGTTGGCTATTATAGAGTTGTTATGAATATTCATCTGCAAGTCTTTATTTAGACACATTTTCATTTTTCTTATAAAATGACGCCTATGAGTCGAATGGCTAAGTCTTATGGTCAGGTATATATTTAACTTTCTAAGAAACTCAACTATCTTCCAAAGCGATTGTACCTATATTCTGGTTTCTCTTCAGATCGTGTAAATCTTTCGCCTTTTACCAAAGTGATTGTACCGCTTACTCTCAGTAAGATACTATGAGAATTCTGGTTGGTCCATATTTTTGCCAACACTTGGTATGGTCAGTTTTAAAAATTACTTTTAATACATATTTGTTGTAGTTTTAATTTACATTTCCCTAATGATTAGTGAAGTTGAGTATCTTTCTGTGTGATGGTTTGCCAGTGTTATCTCTGGTGAAGTGTCCAAATCTCCTATGCATTTTTTCAGTTAAGTTTTTTATTTTCTTTTATTGAGTTTTGAGAGTTCCTCATGTATTCTGGATGTCAGTCCTTTATCAGATAGGTGATTTACAAATATTTTCACAGAATATAACTTGGTGTTTTATTCTCTTTCTGTGGCTTTCAAAGAGCAGAATTTATAATTTTGAACAACTCAGTTTATCAATTTGTAAAAAATGGATTGTGCCTGTGGTGTTATATCTAGACTTAGTTTAACATTTTTGGAATGGTTACTTGCAACTTAGACCACAGAGTTTTTATTTTTGATGTGCTCCTTCTAGACATTATTTGCAACTTGAAGACAAAAAAAACTAGTTTCTTTCAGAAAGTTAACAGAAGTAATTTCTACCCCTTTAATACATCAACTTATCATTTTATTAATAGTTATTTCTATATTATCCTGCTTTTTTTTCTTTAAGTACCTGCTCATCAAAAAAAGAGGGAAAACACACTGTTTGATATTCACAGATCTCCAGCGAGAAGAAGCCATATCAGGTATGTTTTGTTGGCTTTTGAAAATAGGAAATATTTAAATCTGTCATTTAGATATGTCCTTTAAATAATTCCTAATGTGATACCTTGTAACTACAGTATAGGTATTGATGGTGCAAATGATAATGCCAGTGAGGGACTAAATAGCATCTTTCTTTTTCTTTTCTTTTCTTTTTCTATCACAGTTGACATTTGATATTATTTTATATTAGTTTTAGGTATGCAGCATAGTGGTTAGACATTTATATAATTTATAAGTGATCCTTCTGATATTTCAAGCACCCACCTGACACCATACATAGTTATTACAGTGTTATTGACTGTATTCCCTATGCTGTACTTTACATCCCCATGACTTTTTTGTGACTACCGATTTGTACTTTTTGATTCCTTCACCTTTTTTACCGAGCCCCCCAACCCCCTTCACCTCTGGCAACCACCAGTTTGTTCTCTGCATCTGTGAGTCTGTTTCTGTTTTCTTTGTTTATTTTATTCTTTAGATTCCACATATAAATGAAATCACATGATATTTGCCTTTCTTGGTCTGGCTTATTTTACTAGCATAATACCCTCTAATGTCCATCCATGTTGTCACAAATGGTCGGATTTCATTCTTTATCATCACTGAGTAATATTCCATTGTATATACGTACACATGTTTTTTTATACACTCATCTGTTGATGGACACTTGGGTTGCTTCCATATCTTGACTGTTGTAAATAACACTGCAGTGAACACAGGAATGCATATATCTTTTCAAATTAGTGTTTTGGTTTTCTTCAGATATGCTCTTATATTCAGAAGTGGAATTGCTGGGTCATAATGCAGTGCCATTGTTAATTTTTTGAGGAACCTCCATATGGTTTTTCATACTGGCTGTCAATTTGCATTCCCACTGACAGGAAATGAGGGTACCCTTTTCTCCACATCTTTGTCAGCTTTTGTTTGTTGATTTATTGATGATAGTCATTCTGACAGATGTGAGGTGATAGTTCATTGTGGTTTTAATTTGCATTTCTCTGATGATTGGTGATGTTGAGCATTTTTTAATATGTCTGTTGGCCATATGTAAATAGCATCTTTCTTTCTTTAATTAGTGACTGTTAGTTATTATCTTACATAGGACTATTATCTTCCTGATTCAGTTTGCTTGGAATAGTTAATTTTAACAATTATGTTTACTGAAGCTACATAGGTTTCTGGTCTCTTAGTGGAGTTGAATCTAAGTGACACACATCACTTTCATTTGCAGCATTGGTTCACTTAATTTTTGCTACGTTTCCCCCTTTTCCCCATTTCTTTTACATGTAAGTACAAAGGAGACTTTTTGTTTTTGAAACTTTATGTCTAATTATGTTTCCTGAAATGGTAATATATTCCCCATAGCTCAAATATTTTTTTAAATGAACATGAAAAGGTTTCTTTCTAGTTCCAGTAGCCTCTTATTTTGTGATAGTAACATTATTACTTTGTATATCCTTTGAGAATATGTTTATATATATGTATGTATATAAGTGCAAATACACATGTTGATTGTTCTTTTTCCATAAAATGTACTGTGTACATTGTCCTGCGCCTTGTTTTTTTCACTTGATTCATTTTAACTGTCTTTTCAGTATACTGAAATTTCACATTTATGTTATAGTTGTATAATATTACATTTGTAGATATACTATAATTTTCAAACCAGTCCTTTATTGGGAGCAAGGTGGTTTTCAGTCTTTTGCTATTGTAAAATATGATATAATAAATACACTTGCATGATTGTCATTTACATGATACATGTGCCTTCCTGAACTACCTTTTTAAAAAAAATTGTAGGCTCCCTATTCTGCTCTTGGTTTTTTTCTTATTTGTGGAACTTACTCTGTTTATACTTCATTAGATATATACTGAATGAATGCAAGGAGCTTAATAACTATTTCTGAATCAGTGGATGAATGTATGTATTTTCTACTCAGCTAATTGTGGATATAGTGCTTACAATGTGTTTTTAAAAGCCATTTGCTGCTGTGATTTTAAGGATTTTACTCTTTAAATAGGAGAAAGAAGCATGCTATTCATAGTAGTGACACAACTTCTTCTGATGAAGAACGCTTTGAAAGAAGGAAATCAAAGAGCATGGCAAGAGCAAGAAATAGGTTAGTAAAATCTTTATTTGTATTTCCCTGGTAGAAAAAAAGAACAGTTTTTATATTTTGAATGGGATTTTTGTCTGTACTAGCATTTTTCTAACACTGATACTCAACACATATTTTAGACTAAAGTAATGCACTGACTTGGTTTTTACTAATTCTTTTTTTTAAATATGTTTTATTGATTATGCTATTACAGTTGTCCCATTTCCCCCTTTATTCCCCTCCACCCCACCTCCCCCATTCCCCATTCTCTAGTTTTTGTCCATGGGTCATACACATAAGTTCTTTGGCTTCTACATTTCCTATACTATTCTTAACCTCCCCCTGTCTGTTTTCTACCTACCATTTATGCTACTTATTCATTTCCTCCTCTCTCCCCCTCCCACTCCCCTGTTGATACCCCTCCATGCCTTATATAAATCCCTTCAACATTTCATATAATGAAGGCTAGGTGAGGATGAACTCCTTGAACTTGACCTTATCTGAGAAGCACTTTATCTGCCCTTCCATTCTAAATGAAAGTTTTGCTGGATAAAGTATTCTTGGATGTAGGTCCTTGCCTTTCATGACTTGGTATACTTCTTTCTAGCCCCTTGCCTGTAAGGTCTCTTTTGAGAAATCGGCTGACAGTCTTATGGGAATTCCTTTGTAGGTAACTGTCTCCTTTTCTTTTGCTGCTTCTAAGATTCTCCTTATTTTTAATCTTGGGTAATGTAATTATGATGTATCTTGGTGTGTATCTCTTTGGGTCCAACTTCTTTGGGACTCTCTGAGCTTCCTGGACTTCCTGGAAGTCTATTTCCTTTGCCAGATTGAGGAAGTTTCTCTCTCATTATTTGTTCAAATACTTGTTCAATTCCTTGGTCTTCCTCTTCTCCTTCTGGCATCCCTATGACCTGGATGTTGGGACATTTACAGATGTCCTGGAGGTTCCTAAACATCTCCTCATTTTTTTGAATTCTTGTTTCTTCCTTCTGGTCCACACCGTTGATTTAAGTCCCAGTTTCCTTCTCTTCCCTATTGGTTCCCTGCACATTTCCCTTCATTTTCTTTAGTGTATCCTTCATTTGTTCATTTTTTTGCGACCAACTTTCTTCCAATTTTGTGAGCATCCTGATTACCAGTGTTTTGAACTGTGCATTTGATAGGTTGGGTATCTCTTTGTCCCTTAGTTGTAATTTTTCTGGAACTTTGTTCTGTTCTTTCATTTGGGCCATTTTTAGTTTCTTGGTGCCTGTTACTTTAAGGGGCGGAGCCTTAGGTGTTCACCAGGGCAGGGTAACCTCTTCTGATGCTGTGTTTAGACGCTGTCTGCTGTCCGAGAGGCCGTGGCCTGGGATGGAACAATGGCGCTTGCTCCGCTTCCTGGGTCCCAGTCACTTTTCTCCCAATGCGCTCTCCTGTGTGGCTGGGAGTTGTTTCTGCTGCTGCCTCAATCCCCACAGATGTTCTCTGCTCCTCTCCCTGGCTCCTTCTCCTGGGTTATCTGCATGCGCAAGTGAGAGACTGCCCAGTCCACCAGTCTCAGCCCTGCTGTTTCCTGCTGGCTTCTCTGTGTACACTGGCCACTTTTTGGGCCGTTTTTTGATCACATGCACCCGCCATGAGTCTCTCTGGGCAAACTGCCATCTCACTGCACCGCTCTCCGCCCGGCTCTGCCCCAGTTACCAGTCTGGACTAATGTGTCCTCTCTAACTTCTTGGTTGTTGGACTTCTGCTCGGTTTGATTCTCTGTCCGTTCTGGTTGTTTATTTTGCTTTTTAAATTGCTATTATTCCTCTTGGTTGTGTGAGGAGGCACAGTGCGTCCACCTACGCCTCCATCGTGGCTGGAAGTCCAGTTTTTACTAATTCTTAGAGTAGACATCTGACCATGGGTTACTTACTGTGTAAGTATTCAGTAAAATGATGTCGCAGATTATAGCTATGCATAATCCCTGGTGACTGTAACTGAATGCATGTAAATAAATCTCACTCAAAAATATGCAGGAAAAGGGATCCAGGACCACGCGACTCCTCCCTCATCATCTGGGAGAGAGCCCCAAGCCTTGGGTCCAGGGGTTTTTATTGAAGATTTTGGGCACAGAGCATCAGAGTGGTCTTCATTAACTTATGCATGAAATGTATGTTCAGGTTTAGTGATAGACAAACCGGGGCCATACATCAAAGGGGTACATATGCAAATGGAGGAACAGCAAGCTTGGGCTGATTACTCAAGAACCGTAAACATTTGAGCAGGAAGAGCCTGGGCATTCATTAGCATTAGCTCTTTGATCCAGGGAGGGGGGAAAGATCCAGCAAGGCAGTAAATTTTAAGAAATATGTTAGCCAAATTCCCCTTCAGGAAATTCTGTTTTCTTTTTTTTTTTTTAAATTATTTTATTGTTGTTCAATTACAGTTGTCCGCATTTACCCTCCCCCCACCCCACCCCAGTCAAACCCACCTCCCTCCCTTGCTTCCCCCCTCCCCCTTGGTTTTGTCCATGTGTCCTTCATTGCAGTTCCTGAATATCCTTGTCCCCCTTCTCCCCTTCCCCTTCCCCTCTGGTTACT